>OW386285.2:174378136-174493468 GCA_936432065.2 Rutpela maculata
AAAGTGGAAGTTTTGAGAAAAAAAGAAACGTTTTTAAGCCCAGAACCGCACGAGATGAGAAACATACAGTTGCAGTTTTAGCCCGTGTTTTCGTAGACCCGCATATTTCTATTCGTCAGTTAGCGACAGAAACTGATATTTCATATTCTTCAATTCAAAGAATTCTGAGAGACAATAAACTGCGACCATATAAAATACATTTACATCAGGGAATGCTTCCAGGAGATTACGAGAGACATCTAAATTTTCTAGCGTGGTTGGCAGTTGCTCAAGAAATGACTATATTAGATCACATCATGTGGTCAGATGAATCCCGTTTCCATAATAATGGAATTGTCAATAGACATAACTGTTATTATTGGTCGCAGGATAATCCTCACTGGCTTCGGGAAACTAATTTCCAAAATATCTGGGGAATTAATGTATGGTGTGGAATTCTCAACGGACAAATTATAGGACCAAAGTTTTACGAAGGCACGCTTACTGGAGAAAGATATCTACAGTTTTTAAGAGAAGAGTTGTTAAATTTCATAGAAGACGTTCCATTACATATTAGACATAACATGATATTACAATAAGATGGGGCACCGCCACATAATGCTATAATTGTAACGAATTATTTAAATGCAGCTTATCCAGGTAGATAGATCGGAAATCGTAGTGAGGGAGTCAAGTGGCCTGCCAGATCACCGGATCTCACACCGTTAGATTTTTTTCTTTGGCCATATCTAAAAGAAAGAGTGTATTTTACACGTCTAAATGATGTCGAAGATCTTAAAAATAGAATACAAACTGAATGCCGCAGATTAAATGTTGAAATTCTTCAACATGTATGTACCAAGGGCGTGATAAACAGAGGACGATTATGTTTAGAAGCGAACATATGAAGCAATAAATAGGTTTTTATTTTCTTAATTGTTAGTTAGTTTTCAAGTATTTTTAGTTTTTTTATTGGTAATTGTTATTTATTATTAGTTGTTATTTTAATATTATTGTTTGAGTGTTATTATCATTAATTAACTAAAGATACGATATTACATGTTATATAAAAATGAATTACATAATTATTTAAAAACAGAACTTTGTTTGGTCAAAACACTAAACTTTGTTTCGAAATTTTTACGCCTCATCAGTGCCGTACACAATCCTCTTTCGAATCTGATTGGCCTAGTTGGTACTAGTTACATTACTTACAATGTCAAAATTCAATTGCTTCCTTGGTTAACTGTACTGTTTCAGAAAAAAAACCTTTGAATGACGTTTTATCATATTTTATTAATTTTCTCGAAATTTTCCTTGTGTTGAAGAATGAATTTCAACATTTAATCTGCGGCATTCAATTCGTATTCTAGTTTTAACATCTCCGATGTCATTTAGAGGTGTAAACTTTTTCTTTTAGATAGAACCAAAGGAAGAAATCTAACGGTGTTTAAAAACGTTTCTTTTTTTCTCAAAACTTCCACTTTCGCTCATATTTCTTGCCAATTTTGCAAACATTTTGTCTGATGGTACCGGCATATTTCGAAAGCGATCTTGATATAAACGTTTGGCTGCTTTACTGTTTTTCTGCACTCTCCATAAATTAATATCATGTCCAATTTTTCTTCATTAGTGATACCATTGTGTAAATCTATTTAGAAGTATAACATAAAACGAAAACGAATAACACAGTCACAAATAACAGTATTTTCAATTTGACATTACTACCAATGACAAAATTCAATTGTTTGCATGGCTAACTATGTTGAATCAGAAACAAAACCTCTAAATTAAGTTTTTTCGTATTTTATTAATTTTCTTGAAATTTTCCTTATGGAAGTGTATACTTTTTTCACATGGTTGAATGCAAAAAGAGAAGCTCTACAACAATCGGCAAAAAAATGTATAGCATACCATTTGAAAAAAAAAAAGTTGACTATCGTTATTTTGGCATATGTGACCAAAGAGGTGATTTAAGGGCGTCATTCGATAGAGCTTGACAAACTATTTACAAATATATATGGTTTATTGTAGTTTTCTGTTAGAATAAAAAAGATACAGAGGGGCGAATACCAAACTGAATCACCCGGTATTTGGTATCCAAATAATTCGAAATTACCTTTAAAGTTCAAAATGCATTTTTTTTAAAGCAAGTGCTTTAAATGAGCAAAAGAAATTGAGCATCTAGGTAATGCTACATCTTAATGAAAAACTGTATTTGAGATAATTTTTTTAAATTACTGGCTAATTGGAGTAACAAAATGGCGACCTTTTTATATAAAAAAAAAATATAAATACGCACATTTTTCCGTCATAACTTCTTTATTTCTTATGCTACAGGAACGAGTAAAAAATAATTTGAAAGCGCAATTAATTGTCTTTAATTTCATTTCTTAGCATGAGTGACGTAGGTATCACAATTTCTGAGATATTTAACATTTAAACTGCATTTTTCGTCTTATAAACGTTCGGACGCCATTTGTAAACTTTCATATCTCCGAAACTATTAAAGCTATGTAAATAAATAAACAAGCAAAATTCAAGTTTATGAACTTTATTTTTGGTTTGTACCATTTTTCAATAATACTATTTATCGAGATATTTGGAAAAGGAAAAAAATTACGTTTTATCGAAAATCCCTTTATAGTATAAACTGTATCTTTTTCTAAAGCAAGTGTTGTATACAAACCAAAAAATTTGAGCATCTACGTCATTCTATATATTAATGAGAAACAGTGTTTGAAATTCCTTTTTTAATTACTGGCTAATTACAGTAACAAAATAGCAACGTAGTTATTAAAAAAATGTGTAGACGCACATTGCTTCGGTCATAACTTCTTTGTTTTTTATGCTACAGAAACAAATAAAAAGACAATTGAAAGCTTAATTAATAATATATTATTTTACCTATTAGCATCCTTGACGTAGGCGTCACAGTTTCTGAGATATTTAACTCTCACTCTAAACAATTATCTTATGAACACTTGGATGCCTAATGTAAACTTAGATGTCTCCGAAATTATTAATCCTACCTCAACAAACAAAAAATATGGTTAATTCCCAGTTTGTACTTTCTCTAATTGGTCTGTAACATTTTTTCGATAAAGTAATAATTTTCGAGATACTTGACGAAAGCAGTTTGGAAATACCTTTTTTTAAGCTAAAATCGCAATTTTGAAGTCGTTATAACTTAAAAACTATCAATTTGTGTGAAAAATTGAATAGAATCTTTTCTTCTTAAAGTTTGATTCTACTTCAGCTCCAATAAATATATATATATATATATATATTTTAAGTGCCACCCCCTTAGAGGGGGTGGCATCCACCCCCTATAAATTTCCGTCATAACTTCTTTATTTCTTATGCTACAGGAAAGAGTAAAAAATAATTTGAAAGCGCAATTAATTGTCTTCAATTTCATTTCTTAGCACGCGTGACGTAGGTGTCACAATTTCTGAGATATTTAACATTTAAACTGCATTTTTCATCTTATAAACGTTCGGACGCCATTTGTAAACTTTCATATCTCCGAAACTGTTAAATCTATGTAAATAAATAAACAAGCGAAATTCATTATCAGTTTATGAACTTTATTTTTGGTCTCTTATTTTTCAATAAAACTAATATTTATTGAGATATTTGGAAAAGGAAAAAAAAATTACGTTCTTTCGAAAATACCTTCTTTTCTAAAGTAAGTGCTGTGTACAAACCAAAAAAATTGAGCATCGACGTCATGCTATATATTAATGAGAAACAGTGTTTGAAATTCCTTTTTTTTTAATTACTGGTTAATTACAGTAACAAAATGGCGACGTTGTTATTAAAAAAATGTGTAGACGCACATTGTTCCGGTCATAACTTCTTTGTTTTTTTATGCTACAGAAACAAATAAAAAAATAGTTGAGAGCTTAATTAATAACCTATTATTCTACCTATTAACATTCTTGACGTAGGTGTCACAGTTTCTGAGATATTTAGCTCTCATTCTAAATAATTATCTTATGAACATTTGGATGCCAATTGTAAACCCTAAATATCTTCGAAATTATTAATCCTACATCAATAAACAAAAAATATAATTAATTCCCAGTTTGTACTTTCTGTAAATGGTTTATAACATTTTCTCGGTAAAGTAATGCTTTTCGAGATACTTGACGAAAACCGTTTAGAAATATCTTTTTTTTAAAGCTAAAATCGCAATTTTGAAGTCGTTATCTTAAAAACTATCAATTTGTGTGAAAAATTGCATAGAACCTTTTCTTCTTAAAATTTGATTTTATTTCAGATCCAATAAATATATATATTTTTCAAGCGCCACCCCGTCAGGGGGTGGCATCCACCCCCTATAACTTAGCAAGCCTCCGCACAATATAGAAACTTTTCTGTGCAGCATTTACTATTATACTGCCAAAAATGAACGAAATCCGTTCAATATGACATTATTCCGAAGTTTTGCATATTTTTTACCTCCAGGTACTGTACTAAATTGGCCTATAATGAATAAAGTTTCATTAGAACAGATTAAAAGAAAAAAGAAACCCAAAATACCTTGATTTTTAAAAGTATTACCCATTAAAAAATATTGTTATCTTATCGATTTTTTTTTCGATTCTAGTTGAACACCTGCACGGTTCTTTTAAAACGTTGAATATCCTAATAGAAGCGCTGGCAACGATGCCGGGCTTCGTAAAATTCACCAACTACATACATACATACAAACGGGCTTCGTATAGATAGTAGTGTGTGTTGGGCTTCGGATAACCTGAGAAATATATATTTTTGTTAATGTTAAATAAAGTTACCACTCTTCTATTGCGCGGTGTATATAAATGTTTCCATGATATATTTGGTAATATACACGCGTCTAACTACAATAAAAGACTCGGGCTTCTGAGTGCCTGTGTAACGTACCGGGCTTGGTATTGGTAGCCGGGTACGTATATATATATATATATATATATATATATATATATATATATATATATATGTGTGTGTGTGTGTGTGTGTGCATTTGTATCGTGTCCGCCTCCTTACAAATTTGTGGCGCCTGCACCTCCACTAGAAATAATATAGATAGATTAGTTCTGTTTACATATACACCTCGTTATATAAATAGTACCTCTCTGACTCAATGTATTTAAAACTGTTATATATAACGGTAGACTTTGCCTCCTTCGGAGTTGCCAGACTTCTATAGTATAAAATGTTCTAGCGCTTGCGCAATTAGTTGCGCTATGCAATCGTGTGCGTTTGTTATTATGATGATTAATATTGTGTAAGTTGTACTCTATCAGATTACATTGGTGTTTTACCCGATAATGTGCGATTATCTGTTTTAAAATGAGCCGTTCACGCTAAATATCTATTGTAGAATAATGTATGTAATTCAAAATATGTTCTTAAGGGAATTATTATTACTATTTAAAATGCTTTTCAAAAGACATCTCTGAATCAGTTCAATTTTGTAACACAATTGTTACATATTAGTCCACGTAAATTAGATATTTTAGAAGAAAAAATTTATAAAGTAATAATATTTGGGATGCGTAATCTAGATAGGGTTCGAAATAGATACCCGAAAAGTTCCCCACAATTTAGGGGTTAAACGTCCGTAATGATTATGAATAGAGCTGCTTCGGCCATATTACGGGGACTTAACTGGTTTTTCCCTTTTATCTTGTAAACCATTCGTCGAAAGAGAAAAAAGTATAAGAAATAAAAAAATTGTCGCATTAAATTCTGCATAAAAAATGTACTATTAACCTTGTAGCTTATCCTCAGCTATTTCGCGCTAACAGCGTCCGAACAGAGAGGTAGTTTGGGGCGCAGAGGTAAAAATCCATCCTATTCCAAGTTTGACTCCGAATATCTTAAAACCGGTTATTTTAACGAGAAAAATGCTCAGGAATGAATTTATTGAGCAGAATTTTCTCTATTAGATGCATATATAGAGGGTTTTGTCGCAAGTAGTTTATGTATTTTCCCCTTCTTTGCAATTATATTAGAGGATAATCTGTACTGTTCACATAAAAGAAGATTTGGAGTCATATTTCAACTTTGAGCTTGCTTCAATTCCAGTTCTTCTCTTCAATAAAAAAAGGTTAATGAGGAAAATTAAGAAATCGTCTGTATGATATTTTCAATGCTGTACGAGAGAGGCCAATAGATTTTTCCGATTGCCAGTTCATTGTTGATGGCGGCAATTTGATTCATCCTGTAGTATGGCCGAAGCAGCTTTATTCGTAAACATTACGCCCAAGAAGTGACTGTATTGTTTGACGGATATGCTGACTGCAGTATGAAGAGCATCGAAAGACAGCAGCAACTTTTGAAACGCATTTCACAGGAAATTATTTTTCATGAGAACACGCCACTGACTGAAACGCAAAGTAAAATGATAAACAATCTCACAAAAAGGAACGGTTTATTTCGCAATTCGTGGAGAGATTTAAAAACGAGGGAATCAAAACAATTACTGCTGTAGACGACGTTGACGTACTCATAGTTCAAACCGCCTTAAACGAATCTCATGAAAACGATACAGTGGTCATCCTCGGACAAGATATTGATCTTCTCGCATTAATTATCGCTCTCGTATCTGAAGATAAAGATGTCCGTTTCTTAAGAGAAGCTCAGAGAAAAATAAAAAATAAAGATTACAGTTCTCGTGACTTGCAGTCCTCGGAAGTTTTAAAAAGCTGTATGGCCACACGTTAAGTGGATGCGATAACACTTCAGCTTTCTTTGGTAAAGGAAAAGTGCAAACGGTGGAATGCGTCAATAAAAGAAAAGATCTCGAAGAGGTTGTATATTCAACAACCGTAGCTCAACGAAAAAAGAAATTACGAGTGCTGGAGAGAAATTCGCACTAGCAGTATACAAAGCCCCCAAAAAAAGACATCTTTGAATCATCAAAGATTCATTATCTTCAATAAGTTAGTCGGCCAATCTAGTACTACCGGGATTCTACCAAGACTGCCAGCAACATCCGAGGCATTACGTAAACATTCTTACATAGTATTTCTCCAACTTCATGTTTGGCGAGGAGAAAACTTGGAACCAACGGAATGCAGAAAAGCAGAAAATAATATAAAATATTTCAAAGAGATGATATACTTAAAGAAGTAAAATGTTCAAAACTTAATCATTTTGGAGCAAAAATGTAAATATTTCCCTCCAGCAAGAGAAAAATTTTTGAAATGTTTAAAAATTTTTGAAAAGCATTCGAGATGACTCCAACAAACTATCATTAATTAGTATATCAAAATTTATGATTAACCAACAAATATATTCTAGAGTTTTGGTCTCGAATGCTTTTTAAAACATTTTTATTTCTTGCTAGAGGGAAATATTTACATTTTTGCTCCAGAATAATCTAGGTTTTTAAAATATCTTTGGAAGGTGGAAGATTACACTGGTCAACATTCAGTTTGAAAAAATACACCGGACTCTACCTAGGTACCCAGGGGTTTTGGGGTCGCTGATTCCGTTGCCGAGGTCGGTTAAGCTCTATCACGTCAGGTTCAAGGTCATTTGAAGGTCAACCTAAGAAAAGGTTTTGAAAAAATCTAAAAAAATTCACACATAGGTTCTTGGGGGTCTGTGAGTCCGAATCCGATGTCGGTTGACCTTTATCACCTCATTTTCAAGGTCATTTGAAGGTTAAAGTAAGAATAGGAGGTGAAAAAAATTAGAAAAAATGACTAAATGTTTCTATCTGACAGTCTGTCTGCCTCCTTGTCAGTTTTCTGACTCAAAAAACCATTAAATTACTTTTATCCTGACAGGATTGAGCTCATGGCCGGTTTTAGGTAACCGGAGGCCCTAAGCTCTAGGTATGTTTTTCGTTGAAGCTTTCTCTTCTAATAAAATAAACGTGCATATCTGCGTATGAAATATGAGTTCTGAGGCCCCCTAAATGCGAGGCCCTAAGCTGGCGCTTACTCAACTTATAGGCAAAACCAGCACTGATTGAGCTCCAAGTGAGTGAAGCCAACGCCCGTGATTCGCGCCGAACTTATATCCCTCTTCTGCCCCAACTCACTTGTGGTGGGCATGCGCCATCTATCGGTACTCTCTACTTGCATGTTCGCTCTGCTTCTTCAACTGTACCTAAAGGCCATCCTTTCACAGAAGAAAATAAGTAGGTGATTCATTGAGTTAAATATATTTGCACTTAGATAGCCGAAGAATTTTCATGTGCAGCTAAAGTTGGCGGACGAATACCGGCTTGGAATGACCTCAGAATGACCTTGAAATGAGCTCTGGATGTCGCTTTTTAAGGGTAAGCGAACACCGGATTCGGACTCAGCGACCAGAAGAACCTGTGTGAATTTTTTCAGATTCTTTCAACCAACTTTTCTTACTTTAACCTTCAAATGACCTTGAAACTGACGTGGTAGAGGTCAACCGACATCGAATGCAGACTCAGCGACCCAAAAAACCTATATGTAAATTTTTTTAGATTTTTTGACAGCTTCTCTTCTGTTTTTCTCAAATTAACCTTGAAATGACCTCCGGATGCCTTTTAAGGGTAAGCAAACGCCGGATTCGAACTCAGCGACTCCAAAAACCTACGCGTGAATTTTTTCAGATTTTTTCAACCACCTTTTCTTAGTTTGACCTTCAGATAGATGTCCTTGAACCTGACGTGATAGAGCTTAACCGACCTCGGCATAGGAATCAGCGACCCCAAAAACTCCTGGGTACCTAGGTAGAGTCCTGTGTATTTTTTTAAACTAAATGTTGACCTGTGTTATTATTATTCTTTAGACCACCTCCCCAATAAAAATCGTCTTCTAATTTTTTTTTTCTTTTATTATATAAGACCAGCGGCAGTGACAAATAGTGGATTAAGGGCAACTAGTTACGTTAAGAAATGTTCGTGTCCTGTTAAATAAATACATTTTTAATAAGGTAAAGACCTTTTTTTAATTTGCTCTAAGCTATAAAGGAGTACAAAAATATTTCCTTTAGAACAAAATAAACGTATTTTTATTCCCAAATTGAAAAAATTTAAAGAACCCATTGATCTCTAGAAAGTATTATTTCTGTGTATTTATATTTTTAGTAAGATAATTTTAGTTACCATATCTACAGATGTATATAGGAATAGTATGCCTCTTTACTCTGTTGCCAAGTTTATGAGGCGATATCGCTACTTTACTGTAAGGAGGCATTTAATACCTATATACATCAAATGTTTAAAACAGCAGCGCCACCTGGTAAAAAATGTAGTGGACTATGGTGTATGTTTATATGTTTATAGGTATTTTCCGCCTCCAAAAAAAATGTCGTTAAATGCTTATATTTATCTATCTCTTTCTCTTTTGTCATAATCTTATATGCGCACCAATAAAGCTGATCGTTATTGATAATAATGAGTCATGAATTTACTAGTTATCAAGACATTCGCGATAAAAACAACACAAAACGTCTCCGCCTCCGAAATCGGAGGCGAACTCGTAAAATCGGAGGCAAACACCACCTAACCGTATAACATTCGGAGGTGTATAAGTACTAAATGCATATATATATATATATATATATATATATATATATATCATATATATATATATATTATATATATATATATATATATATATATATATATATATATATATATATAGGCAGTTAGGTGCCGCGTAACGTTGTGTGCGTTTTCAATCACTTTATGTCTGGGATATATTTACATGAAAGTCATAAGTTTCTCAGTTAACACTTGTTTACGCCAATTTTCGGACAGAAACAGCCATGTTAGTTGTTTACGTTTAGTTTAGAATCAGGTTATCGGCTAAGCGCACTGTCGGTATAGGGTGAGCGCGTCATTGCGCGGGGTATGAATTTTAAATACCAATTGTTTTTCATTACGGGTTTCCAACGTACATGGATTCGGTTTCAGAAAAAAGGGTTTGGAAGGAAGTAACGGCTATTTAAGAAGCTGTTGGGGCACCGAGCACATGGCTAGATAAACCCCCTAGAGAATTTTGTTAAATTATATTTAAAGGAAGGGCCATTCTGTGAGAAGGTACGTCTAAATTTGTTTCGCCGTGTAGGCAGTTTGTTAATTGTTCCTCGTTTGCAGTAACGATAACAATATTTCTTGTTTTGTAGATTTGCCGGCCTAACTTACGTATGGCTAACTTGCATTTTGCAACTTACACTTTGGAATTTTCGCATTTAGTAACTCTTACCCTGTAGACTTGCTGTTTAATATTTAATGATTGTATGATCCTGGATCTATGTTAATTCGAGCTGTAATACGGTTATATGGTTGGAAGCGCTGTGTGATTCGATTATTCAACCGGCTATTAGATAACCACGGTCGCACGTGAAGCATGCCGCCCGGCCGCTGGGTCGCTTACCCTGATGAGAATACATGGTTGTAACACGTTATGCAATAAGGAATTGCCCTGGATGTCCATGGTACCGTGAGGTGTCGACAAATTAAAAATAAGGTCAGACTGTTTTTCTATTTACTCAGAAACGGCGACGTGAAATTCCAGCCTCTGATTTTACAATAAACGTCGTGTGAGACGACGGCGTTGAATTATAAATTTACCAATCTTTTCAAAGAATTTGTTTGCTAGATTACCAAGCCAATTTTACGCTTAACTTAAGTCAGATAATCTCGTTGATATTACGATTTTTAATAAGTTCCACAGTTACTGTGAACCGCAAATAGTACTATTTGAGGGGGCCAAAAAAAGCGGACCATTTGTGAAATTAAATGAATTAAGTATTAAGCATTTTGATGCTCGTAGAGCACGTTCTTACCCCATAAGGATACCTTATTGTGATACATTTTTATTATTAAATCTAATTTGAGGATCCAACCTTGACTTTATTTTTTTGCAACACCCGCAAACCCAAAAGGCTAGGATAGGCATTTTTTCTTGGTCTTAACTAAAACAAAATTAAGTGGCGCCTATTTAAATAATTGAAGACTTTAAAATTCAATTTTCCAAAGATCCTTACTCACACCCAATGCCTCCGACGAGAGAGCTGCCGCCTAGCAAAGTATAATCCCCGGAGGGATTATAAAGATTGTGTCAAGATCATTACTGTTGCCATCAACTACCGCAGAGAAATCGCATAATATGTACAGCATCCAGGACTACCGACTTTTGCATCTTCTAGTAAGTATCTTAATTTAGTTTTAATTTAGCCAATTCTTATTTTAAGGTTACAGGAATTAACCCCATGGATGATAAAATCAAGGGAAAAATGCGAACCTGCTCCATCTGCCACAGCCTTTGAATCTCCTCAGTATATTTTTGGATCTTTTCAAGATATTTTTCTGTCATGTTGTTATTATTCGGGGTTGACACATCGATTAGCAGTGTTTGTTTGTCTTTCTTGTTTATCACTCTAATATCAGGCCTATTGTGGTTTATTGTTCGGTCTGTTAGGATAGATAGATATAGATAGCAATAGATCTTATAGTTCTCGTTCTCAACTACAGGTGGCGGTTCGATGGTATAATATGGTTTACGTTCCGAATTGCTCAACCCTAGCATCTCAGTTAGTTCGATGTAAACTATTGCAGCGACTTTATGTCTGTGTAGATACTGGGACTTGGCCAAAGTGGGACATCCCGATAGAACGTGGCCTACTGTTTCACCATACATATTACATTGTCGGCATTTGTCATTATCAATGTTTGCTTTTATGATATATTTTTCATAGTTTTTTGTGTTAATTACTTGATCTTGAACGCCTAACATGAAACCTTCTGACTCGGGGAATAGTTGTCCGTTCTTTAGCCAAGTTAGCGACGCATCTTTGTCAACACCATCGGAGTGCAGATCTTTATAGTATCGCCCATGTAACTCTTATTATTGTTATTATTAGGACAAAGTATTTAGAACTTCATAAGCATTACACTGAATTAAATTTTAGTTGAAAATACTGGAACCAGGCAGAAATTTTAAAAATAGCTGCATAATAGTCACACATATTTTTGAGGTTAGCTGTGACGTCATGTGCAGATAATAGCCACACTGCCTACCCTTCGCCCCACTTCAGCTTTATCTTTATTGATGAAACTTTGTGATTGGTGTTGTCTCCTCTTATGCCTCAACATAATTTACATCTCCTTGAAAAAATCCCTGAATATGTTGCTATTAAAGCTTACAATAAATTACCTAATAAATACAAAAGCTTAAATGAAAGAATTTTTAAACAAAATATCAAAAACCGCTGCCCAAGGAATCACTACTTCCACATCCAGATTCTATATCCAAGTCACTCACAACGAAAAAACTTTGTATGTGAAAATAATTATTTATGCAACTTTAATAATATAATATTTGAAATCTTCTACCCCAAAAACCCATAAAACGATACCCCCACATCGGTAGTGGGGTGGGGGTGGTGATAGGAGGGTGGTAGTGGGGGGTGGATCAAGTAAAAAATATTTTGAGGTTTCTGGTTCCTGTACATACATTAAGTCATAATTTTTTTTCATCCCCTTTAATAAGGGGGTGGGGGTGGTAATGGGGGTGGCTAATGCCAAAATTTTTTTTTGAGACCTTAGCTTCTTTTGTATATACTAAATACCAATTTCGTGGACTCTTACCTGCTTGATTTACCCATTTACCCCAAATTTACCCCAATTTACACCCCAACCCTTCGACGGAACAAGATGAAAATATAATCTAGTTCTAGATCTCGTTAAAGTACATATGTGTACCAAATTTCAAGTCAATATCTCAAACGGTTCCAGAGTAAACGTGCGCACAAAAAAAAGTTACAGACAGACAGACCGACAGACAGAAATTTTTTTTTCGCTCAAACTTAAAATCTCGACGTTTCATGACATTTTAAGCCTATTTGGACAATAAAAATTTTTTTGTCGTTACTATACTTCCACTGGACGTGGAAGTAAAAATTATTATTGAATAAGTGTTACTATTCAACTGATGAATATTTCAGTGATAACGAGCTGTAAATTTGTAGTTTTTTTTTTGCTCTTTTATATTTTCTATGTTATGTTTTGTATTATATTATTCGGTTTATATGTAGTTTTGTATCTCTTTCTTATATGTATATATAAAACTTCATGTCCTTATACAATAAGGACAATTTTACTTAATGTAATGTAGACATACATTTTTTCCCCTTTACTTTTTATACATTTTTTGTATCTGAAATGGTGAATAAAGATGATTGATTGATTGATTGATATCAACCTGACTTAACCTAACCCCCCGCTTTAACGTTCCTGGCCTGCTCCCCTGCTTCTCTGCCTACCAGGATGTGATCTTTCTTTCCTAGATTCAGTATTCGGTCCACTGTTCTTGCATGCATCCTTGGGAAAACCCATATCAACATTTCCAGCCTTGCTCCGGTGATGAGTTAGGGTTGGGTTGGTCCTTTGTCTTTTTCGGTCCATAATGCATTAATCCATTGTTTATTATGTCTGTTCCAGGTGCAGTATATCTTCTTGCTCTACCGTGATTTCTAGCAGTTATTCCTTGGATGGTGGCTTATTGAAGGGCCTTCTTGTATTAATTTGATTTGTTCATTTTTTGCTTTCTCTTCTTCCTCAAGTTTATCTGTCCAATGTTGCAATGGTATGCATCTTCTCGTGTACATATCATCATTTCTTCTGTATTTGACGAATGTAATATTTGCAAATTCCATGAGTCAAGTAAAATTACTGTTTTCATAACATGTTAAGTACAAAATTTTATCTAATCCCGCTCTAAATTAGAAAAGAAATGACAATTTGCTTTGAATACTATTTTACGGTTCCCATCATAGCTACTGCTTGCAGCCGTACAAATAAATTCTGTGTTTATCGCTTTATCTAAGCGTTGGTACGGATTGACGTTTGTATAAACAAACTTTACTTGTCAATCTGCTGAATTTTTTGAAGCAAATTAAGTTGAAATTGATTGATTCAGATATGGATATTCCATCTGATATATTTAAAACAATCGGCTTTAGCAGTAAATTCAATAATACCTGGTAAATCAAAAAGCAAGTATGAAGAAGTATATAAGAAATTAGAAAATTGTTGTCAACAAATAGGTTCAATAATCAGTTACGTAAATTTTTTTTTTACATAACTAGTTATGTAATGAAAATGGCTATAACCCCCCTTGGGGAATTATGCAATGCTAGGCGGCAGCTCTCTCATCAGAGGCATTAGGTGTGGGTAAGGTTCTTTGGAAAAAATTAAATTATTAAACGTCTTCAAATATATAGGCGCCACTTAATCCTGTTGACATTAAGATTAAGAAAAAATGCCTATCCTAGCCTTTTGGGTTTGCAGATATTGCAGAAAAATAAAATTGAGGTTGGGTCCTCAAATTTGATTTAATGAAAGTTAAAATATTTATATCACAATAAGATTTTTCTATGGGGTAAGAGTGTACTTTACGAGTGTAAAATACTTATAAAATTTTACATACGGTTTGTTTATGGGCCACCTCAAATAGTACTATTCTCGGTTCACAGTCATGTAGTACTTATTAAATCTTTGTTACATTAACGTAATTATCTGATATAATTTAGATATAAAATTGTCTTGAAATTTAGCTAAAAAAATTTGAAAGTATTGGTATAATTTATAAGTATGACCACCGGCTCACATGACGTTTTTCATATAATAAGGGTTGGAATTTCACATAGTCGTCCCTGAATGGTAAGAAAAAAATGGTACAGTCTGACCTTATCATAGACAGTCGACACTTCACAACACTAGGACTTCCAATCCGTATTGCATACACTCAAAGAAATAGTATGGGTAAATTCAACAAAAAAAATGGTTAACTATATCGTTAATTTTGTTAAACCAAACTATATTGATGGTATTTTTAAACAAGAGGTGATTGTTATTTTAATTAATAAAAAGTTGTCGTAAAACAAAACAAACATTAACTTAAAAAATAGATGAATAAGACTATTATTTTGTTGAATTCTGTCAAATTAAACTAGATAATTGTATATTTTATTTTTAACTATTATCGAATTGTAATTCAGACCCAGTATTAGTTCGCTGTATTATTGTACTTGGTAGACAAACCAATATTATTGTCGTCTTCTAGAAGTTCTAAAAGAATTACCATAAAATTTGCTTGCTTACCACGTAGTCTATTAAAGAAATTATTCCCAGATGACGCCACATACAAATCACTGACAATAATCAATCATGCATTATCTTATACTCTTATGAATTTTTAGAAAATTAATAACATGATTGCAATGTTCAAATTCTCTCAGGGATCATCGATATATTTGGATGGATCTTATAAACGATCTCTAATCTTTGGTTTGGGTGGTCTGATGTCTCAATACTGAGATTTTGGCTAACCAAAAAAAACTTCATCATACAATAAAGCGTAGATCAACCTAAAAATTAGTTGGTGAACAAAAAACAAAGTCGTTGTACTATTTAATTGTAGACCAAATTGAAAATGGTTAGTGAACATAAAAAAATGTCATTGTACTATTTAATTTGTTATTAAACTAATATTTGTTTACGAAAACAAATAAAGTTGAATGACTATTCTTTTCTGATTGATTTAACTATGAAACTAGATAGGCGCGATTTCATATGCTCTTTTTGGTTGAATTTACCTATCATTTTCTTTGAGTGTAATGTGACTATTTCATTTGTTCTCAGGCAGAATATACGACACAACAGCAGGGCAGCACACACCACATGCGGCAGCGGCTATGACTCCATTTTTGTAATTTCTAGTAGGTCTTAATTTTACATCAGGCACGGAGCAGGCATAACGAACCACATCGACTGACAAATATATTTCAAAGATTATCCAACGGATGGTTTAATAATAAGGCAACACAGCCCTTTCAATAGTACAACAATATCATAACCCAAAGATATCATAGGCCGGCAAATCTACAAAAACAAGAAATATCGTTATCGTTACCACAACCAAAAAAACAATCAACAAACCGCCTACACGGCGAAACAATTTAAACGTACCTTCTTGCAGAATGGCCTTTACTTTAAATATCAATCAATAGCTCCCTATTCACTAGGAGAATTTATCTAGCACATGTGCTCGGTGTCTTAACAGCTTCTTAAATGGCCGTTAATTTCTTCGAAACCCGATTTATCTGAAATCGAATCCTTGTTCCTTGAAAATCCGTATTGAAAAACTATTTTGAATGGGAATTAATACATCACGCAATGACGTAGTCAAACCGTGCTTATGGTGCGCCGTGCTGACGACCTGCTTCAAAAATAAACAACCAACATGACCGTTTCTGCCCGAGTATTGGCTTAAACAAGTATTAATTGGGAAATTCATGGCTTAAATGCAAATAGATCCCAGATATAAGGTGATTGAGAATGAACACAACAGTACGCGGCACTTATCTTAACAAATAGACCTTTTCTGAAGCTTCCTAGTACCATAGGGGAGTCGAACATTTCTTTCATGGTTTAATAACAAGGTTATGTGCTATTTCGGTTATTTAACAAACTCAAATATTGTTGTAGCGCTATCTTGGCTGCTACTGTCCCACTAGGGGTTACATCCAAGTAAGCTTCTAAACACATTTACTCAACACAAAATGTTTAGCGCGACAGAATAATTCCGGTCTATAGCATCCAAATGCAACATGTAAACATTTATATAATGAAGATATAATTATAACTGTTATGTCCCTCCTATATACACAACAAAGGAATGCTCTTAACCCTTAAAGTACAGAACAAGGTAGGGTATACAAAAAGAACCACGCATACAGGGTTCGCCTCGAAAAGTATTAAATACCCATTACATGACAGTTATGAAAAATGTGACGTTTTGTAACGTCAAAAATGCATTTAAAATTTGACTTTTCATAACGGGGTTAGATAAAAAATTTAAATAGCAACAACATAAACAAACAAGGTTTAAAAATCTGTTGTGCCATGACAAATATTTTCTGGAGTCCACAGACGACTTATGATTTTCTTCACATTTTTAATTGACTTATTTCACGTTAGAAAGTTTGGTAAAAAGTGTCACGGCGAAAACTAGATTGGTATCACTAAAACTTACTGAAGTAAGCTTAATGATAATTCGTACAGGGTCCTTCTGGCAGTACAAGGCGTACTACTCGTCCTACTGACTTTAGCTCGATTTTCGAGCACTTCATGTCTTTTTAGTAGGACTGAGGCCCCCACCATTCGATAGATAATTTCCCAACGATTAAGCGCAAAAAAAGACGAAGTTTCTAGCTCTTTTAGTACCAAAATGGCGTGCAAGATAGTGACAGGGCGAGGTATTACGTTTTGGTTAAGCATTTTGATGCGCCACACAGTGAAAAATGCTTGAAACGCGCGTCCTACTTGCAGGACTTACAAATCTGAAACTCGGTGTACAAAAGTACTTCTGGAAGCGCTTCCGGCAGGACTTTCGCTTGTACGAATTATGATTAAACATTAAAGACGCTGAAAACAATGATGTGATTATTATATTATAGGTATTTAATTTCTACAAAGTTTGGGTATTAGACGAGTTGGTCAACATGTGCAGCGACTTTTATAACTTTTAGTGATACCAACCTAGTTTTTGACATGGCACTTTTTACCAAACTTTCTAACGTGAAATAGGTCAATTGCTTTTTAAATTGCCAAGTTCACATAAAAAAATTACAAAAAACAAATGTTTCATAAATCATTTTTGAGAGAAATTTAACTATCAGCTGCACTGCTTTTTTTGTTATAACCAATATTTTAGAGAATTTTAAGCTCTACCAAAAAGATACGTATAGTGTTATGCCTTATCTCGATTAGTTTTAAGATACTGTCAAAAAAGCATAGAAAGTCCTCTTATATTGTTACTATTGTTGTTAATAATTTTTGTATTCGGATAAAAAAGTGGGTACATACCTAACATAAGTATGGTAATCTAAAACAGTTCTTTTACTTCCACGTCCAGTGGAAGTATAGTAACGACAAAAAAATTTTAAAAAATTTTTATTGTCCAAATAGGCTTAAAATGTCATGAAACGTCGAGATTTTAAGTTTGAGCGAAAAAAAAATTTCTGTCTGTCTGTCGGTCTGTCTGTAACTTTTTTTTGTGCGCACGTTTACTCTGAAACCGTTTAAGATATTGACTTGAAATTTGGTACACATATGTACTTTAACGAGATCTAGAACTAGATTATATTTTCATCTTGTTCCGTCGAAGGGTTGGGGGGTAAATTTGGGGTAAATGGGTAAATCAAGCAGGTAAGAGTCTGTGAAATTGGTATTTAGTATATACAAGAGAAGCTGAGGTCTGAAAAAAATTTTTGGCATTAGCCACCCCCATTACCACCCCCACCTCCTTATTAAAGGGGATGAAAAAAAAATGTGATTTAGTGCATGTACAGGGACCAGAAACCTCAAAATATTTTTTTACTTCATCCACCCCCCACTACCACCCCCCTATCACCACCCCCACCCCACTACCGATGTGGGGTATCGTTATATGGGTTTTTGGGGTAGAGGATTTCAAATAGCATATTATTAAAGTTCCATAAACAAATATTTTCACATACAAAGTTTTTTCGTTGTGAGTGACTTGGATAGAGAATCTGGATGTGGAAGTAGTGATTCCTTGGGCAGCGGTTTTTTTTATTATGACAGAGGCTTGTGAAGAGTAAAGTAGTATTACTATGAGAAGATGCCAGCAAAAAATATGCGCAGAAACGAGTTTGTGCGCTTCATCATTCTAAACCAATGAGAAAGAATTACGTGACATTCAATGTCAACACCAGTGACGGCGGTGCCCCGCAGTAGAGCGGCGGCGACGGTAACAATAATAATAAAACAACTTTATTAGGCAAAGTTTAGTAGAACTTACTATTCTTACACTTCTCCTAAACAAAGGTTACTCATAACGGTTGGCAAGTTTTAATCTACTCCATTTTCACAGTTCCTTGACCGCGAAAGTTTTATTGCAATTACACATTCCTATACCCGAGATAAAGCTATGCCACTGGTAAAAATATTCGCGCATTTTGGCTCCGCCCTGGCATCTTCTCATAGTAATACTAGTCTAATAATGTCTGCAGATATCCTTTAGTTACTATGCTTGGACGACAAGCTGAGCAGCTAAGTAGATTATTTGCAAACATTTAAATAACCATCCTTATTAATACTTTATCAGATACTTATTGAATACCTATAAAAATAATTATTTCCCACAGTCTATCAGTGACAGTCAAACAGTAAGGTTGATTCTCTCTTGCTCAGATAAATTTAGTGACATATTTTCAATTTTTATTAATTAAAATGAGTGATGAAAGTAGTGGAAACGAAATGGAAATTAGTGAAAGTGAAAGGGACACTTGGAAAACTGTGAGGAAGAAAAAAGATAAAAACAAAAGGCCTCTAGACTCCCCTCCAATTCTAAGGAAGAAGACAAAAACTATTTCAAGTGAAGGGATAAATACTATCATCATAGGAACTCCACAAAAAGATTCTAACACAAAAACAAGCCAGATAAGCACAAGACAAAACACAAACAAAAATTTCACAACAAAAAACTACTCAGCTAAAATGAATGAGATAAAACAAAAACAGTATAATCATTTATTTTACATTAATACAACCACCTCAATAAACAGGCTAGAAATGGCAGAGATATGGGAAAATAAAAGACCCAACAACCATGACATAATACTAAAAACAACTAGAGGATTTTTATCGTCTAATACCCAAACTTTGTAGAAATTAAATACCTATAATATAATAATCACATCATTGTTTTCAGCGTCTTTAATGGTTAAGCTTACTTCAGTAAGTTTAAGCTTTAAGTTTTAAGCTTACGTTTAGCATTGAAGATACTGAAAGCAATAATATGATTATTTTATTATATTTTATATATACAAAGTTTGGGAATTAGATGAGTTGGTCAACATGTGTAGTGACTTTTAGTGATACCAATTTAGTTTTCGCCATGACACTTTTTACCACTAAAATCATTTTAATTAATACTCTACAAAAACTTAAGTCTCGAGAGAAAATTTCAAATTTTTCTGAAACTAACACTTTGTCAAAATTTTCATCAAAACCAACAACAAGCCAGCAATCTTTCTCTTGTGTTATTGCCGCAGTAGAGCTTGACATAAGCGATGATCAGATTAGTGGAAATCTTAAATTCACGCACACATCTGAGAACTGTAATGCACCCCCAAAATGCAGTAAATGTGGTCAAAATTATAACACCAATAAATGTAAAACCAATCTACCTCCCAAATGTACACCTTGTGTAATGTACTAAACGACCTACCAAACCCATAGAAGGCATACCAAATATACCAGTAAAATTATTAGATAAAAAATCCAGTGAAATTACAGATTCGACGAAGAAAACCTCTAAAATACATGCACCTCTCACTGTACATGATTTAATCATAAATACTTATATACACAAATTAAATAAGCCGAAGAATACAAACAGAGACGAATTATTACTCAAATTAAGGAAACGATTTATGGCCGACTATAACATTGACACCACAGTTTCATTTATTTCTGGAAATAGAATTTATATTTTAATGTTCGATATGAGCTTTCCTGATCTACCTTCACCTACAGAACCTACACATGGAGAAAATAATGTGCAAATTCTCGTCCAAACTTAATATACTTTACACAAATGTAAACAGTTATATTCCTAAAAAACACATCATTAACCATGTAGTAGAATCCTATGATATAAACTGTGCACTATTTGTTGAGTCTAAAACCAAATCTTGCAGTCTTGCTCAAATACACCCTAACCTTAAAATGAGAAGAGAAAATTCTCCACGAATAAATATTCCTCTTAATGAAACAGTACATTTTTCCATCCCTTTTCTAGACAATAATTTACATATATTTCTCGTATACATCCACTCAACATCTGGTATCGAAGAAATGATATTTACTAAGGCCATTCAGTACAAGTATGGGATTATTATTGGAGACTTTAATGTTAACGCAGTAAAAAGGAGGCAATTAAATAACTTTTTAAAAAATAGCAACTTTACAGAGATCACCCACCTTCATCATGCCTAACAATCCAGACTCAACGCCAGACTCAGTGTTACACACCAGGAACATCTCTAACAACATTGATGATATAGAATTAATACCAGACATAGGATCAGACCATCTCTCAATAAAAATAACATTTGATTTGAACAGAGCCATTAATCCAGAAGAGACTACAATTAAATACAAATTCTCACAGAGCAATATCGAAAAAGCGAACAAAGAAATTAAAACGTATATAAACCATAATGAAAACAAACTCATATCTCCCGAAGGTATTTCAAATTTCAATATTAAACTTCAAGAATCCATTTTAGCAAACACACCTAAAATGAACACACAGTATCATACACATGAATTACAACCATTTATTGTAAAACTTATTAAAATAAAACGCAAGATGTATCGAGAGTATAAAAACAAACAACACAGAATTTAAAAGAAAAATAAATGAATTTAATAAAAGTATTCACAAAATGATAGAGTATTACAGAACACACAAATGGTTGGAATCATGTCAAAAAATTAATGAACTTCAGGGAAGAAATTATATCAGCAAATCAATAAACTGTCAAAATATAAAATCAAACATTCTATTCCACCTTTGGTAGAAAATGGTAAGCAACATAATTCTGATGCAGATAAAGCCAAGCTATTCGCTACACATTTTGAAAATACATATAAACAATAAGACTCCCCTAATTTCAACCAACAACTGTATGAAGAAGTGAACGAATGGTATGATCAATATTTCAATCAAAATTTGGCACCTAGCAACCATGAATTAAATGAAGAAGAATATTTTCAGATATTAGCTGCGCAAAAGAATACTTCGCCAGGATACGACAATGACCCTTGGACAATAGTGAAAAAACTCGATTATGAAATACATAGATATAACTATTTTTGAATAATGCGTAAACCACTGTTATTTCCCAGGCGACTGGAAAAAAGGGACAAATAATAACAATTCCTAAACCAAACTCGGACAACACAATTTCAAATAATTATCGACCTATAATACTTTTGTCAGTGCTTAGAAAACTTTTTGAAAAAAATAATAAGGGCTAAAATTCAGGAATTAGTGCAGGAAAATATATCAAAATTTCAATTTGGATTTAAGCAAAAGTGTGGAACAATTCATCCTTTGTTGATATTAACATCAAATGTGCAAACAGCAAAACACAAAAATTTGAAATCAGCAGCCCTAACCCACCCATTAATTGTAGTTCAAGCCCGAGTCGAACCCGCTTCATCCGACTGCACATTTGTAAACATAATTGTGAATAAATACTTTTTGAATTGAATTGAATTGATGATACAGTATTGATTGCACATGAAAAATCTTTAAATAAAAATATAGAAAACCTTCAAACATTAACGACCGAAACAGAAACATGGTTCAACAACTGGAGAATACATCCCAACCCCTTGAAAACACAGTTCCTAATATTTAACCACGTCCCGTCACACACTTCCCCTTCGATATCGATCAGGAATCATCAAATAATGCCTTCCCTAACTGCTAAATACCTTGGAATTCTGCTAGATCACAAATTGAATTTAAAACAATACACCAAATTAATAAAAAGACGTACGATAACAAGAGCCAAATACTTCAGAGCTTTAGCTTACAAGAACAAGTATAAGTAGGGTATAAGTACTCGAACTGCTACAAAAATTTATGCATCCATATGTCGTCCGATACTTGAATATGGACATGTTTTATACCTCAATTGTCGACTTCCAACTCTTAATAATATAAAAAACAGCAGAAACTACAGCTCACGAAAATTCGTCATCCTACAAATCGACTTCATAATCCTTCAAACGAATTGCTTTACAGCAAAACAAATATTCACCCTATTCTCGAAAGATTAAAAGAGCTATCCTTAAAGTTTACCAATCGTCATCATAATATGGAAATAGTGCAACAGATGTTTGTAACCAGAGCAAGACATCAACCCTCCAAGTTCAAGTTTCCTGAAAAACAATTCAAGAAATATTAATTACATTATCTGAAAATCCTTAATATTGTTTAAATTTAAGTATCCAATGTAAACATTTTTTTTTTACTATACAGTATGTATTTATAATTAGTACAACAGCTTTGTAAATAACTTATTTGTTATAAAAAAGACAGGCCGAAGGACCTCGGTCGATGGCCTTTTGATATGTATGTATGTGTTATGTATACATCAATAAAAAGCTTTTATTATTGTTATTATTATTATTAATTATTTCCTTGGTTGAACAAACTAGAAAGATGATTGTTACTAACCTGAGCCTGTGGCAATTTGGTCAAAAGTTCATTCCTAATTGCGGCCATAATTTCATCATCAATACCAAAACCAACATAACTATCTGTATTAGCAGACGTAACTTCTATCACTCCTGATAACTCTTCATTACTTTGTGGATGTAAAAACCAGCCTTCACCACTTTCCCAACTACAATTATCAATAGCATCTAAAAGCAAATGATTAATAAAGGAAATATAATACACGTAAACTCAATACCGTCTGATTGTGAAGTGTTTGATTTGTTCAAAATTAAAGTTTCATTTTCATTGTCATCTGTTCTTTCTATGATAAATGTTTTGTTACATTCATCTTCAATAACAAAAGTCTCATTCATTATATCAAACATATTTTTATTGATTTCTGGTTTATTTTGGTTGACCTCTTCATCTATATTTTGAACAAATAAGAGGCTGTGAGGTTCGGAAGAAAAACTATCAAATAAATTTTCATTCTGCATTTCATTTTGATCATCTAATGTTTTTCCCAAAAAAGTATCCCATGTTTCTAAAGAATAATTTAATTCTTTATTATCTATATCACAAGTGTTTTCTAAGGTAGTAATAAGGTTTGAAAAGGAATCCTTATCATTATCGATTTCATTTTCTTTGGCAGCGTTGAACAAACATAAACTAGAACATACAACTTCGGATGGCAGAGATCTATCTATTTTCTTTTTAAAAGGTGTACTAGAATAATCACCGCAGTGAGTTAGGGCATTAGGCATGATTTTCTCTTGATTATTACTTAAATCAAATGATATATCGAGTTTATCTGGTAATTTATCAATTTCTGTCATTTCACAATTAGAAATATCATTACATTGTTTATTTTCTTCTACATATTTCTCAGATTCGAGTAGGTTTTCCTTATTTGTATTATCAAATGATGGAGATTCATATTTTTCAGTATATTTAGTTTTACTTTCATTTTTATTAGTCGAGTTTAATTTTACTTTATCTTCATATCCATTTTGAAAATTGATAATTGGGTAAATTAATTTGTTATTTAGAATAATATCAGCTAATGATGCTACTTGTGAAAGAGACGTTTTTGGTTCCACATGATGATTTACATTGTCAAGATCTATCGTATGAATATGTAAAGACTTACTCTCATTCAGATGTTGATTGTTATTATCTGTACATGTTTTTGAATTATCTTCTTTTGATAGCTCACTTGTAGTTTCACTCTTTATTACATTCGAATCGGAACTGTTGCCACATTTTTCATCATCCGATGCTTCCCTTAAAACAGCCGTGTCCTGATATATTCCAATATTCTCAATGCTGGCAACAGGATATGTATCTTTATTTAAATCTGATATGTGTTTTACATCGGTAACAAGATCATTCGATTTTTGTGCATAATTTTGGTTATTGTAGATTTGTGAATCATCATTAAAATTAAAGGTTTCGACAGAATCTCTCATTTCTTTAGATCTCTCATATGATTTCTTTTGTATTGGTTCTAATTTCTCAGAATTGTAGCTATAACTAATACCGTCGTTAAAGTTAATAATTTCATTAAATTTAGAATTATTTAATTTTATAGGCTTGTACTTATCTATGGTAACATTGAACACACTAAAAACTTGATTTGCAGGTTTCATGTCTGCGGTGCTATTTAATTCTTGCATTAAACGTTTACTTGGTGCATCAACTAGATGCATTTTACTTATATTTGATTCGCTTAATGCCGAATCTGTCATAAATACATTATCTTTATTATTATCTAACTTAAGAACACTAGTTTGACTACGATTATCAGGTACAAAAAGAAGACTATCTCTACGTTCCTCTTGCATTTTTTTCAGATCATGTTGAAAAGTGTCATGTACATTTAATAAATTTCCTTCACTTCCGTAAGTAAGACTTACATTTTCCAAATTACTTTTAGGAGCATATCTGACGTTCTTATAATTTATTCTATAATCTAAACTAGGTAGAGGTGTTTCTGATTCTGACTCTGAATAATCCACATGAGTTAAAACCATTAAATCAGCTACAGATCTTGATTTTAACCGAACTTTTTCTGTGTATGCACCTTTCTCTACTTTGTATCTCCAATTTTCATCTTCAGTTTCACTCTCACTACTTGTTCTTTGAGAAAATAATACACTGTCTGAAAAATTATATTTACTATTGTTATCGTAGTATTTCGATGTTAGATCAAAATTTATTTTTGATTTGAATCTTGATTCTCTTAGAGTTGGACTTCCACGACTGCTAGAATCTGAACTAGAATTCTCCTGTGCTAAAGGATCATCTAATCTCCGAATTTCATTACAAGCATTTTTGGCATAAGGAAAGTCATCCATTTCTGTAACATTTTCTGACCAAAAATTCATTCGAGTTTCACTAGAACATAGTAACAAATCATCCAAAGAACCATGTAAATTATTTAGACTAGGTGATAATGGTTTTGTGGACTTTTCTTCCATCTTTTCACATTCGGAATTAACAACATCTGATATGGAATCGGTTTTTATTATTGCATTTGGTTTAAGCAATTCCCATCGTTTATCGAAGTCATTAACTGATAACATATTATTTTTAGTATTTTTGTGAACTTGTAAAAGATCGGTTAAAATTAAATTGATTTGACCCACAGTAGGGCGTGATTCTGCACTTGTCCAACACAACTGCATTAAACGATACCTGCAAGGAACAAAAATGCTTTATTTATATTTTTTTGAAAAATTACTATAAAAAAAATTAAGATAGAAAGAACAAGCAAGTAAAAAATTTTTAGACACTTAAAAATCAAAAAAGAAAAATTACAATAACTATGATAATTTAGAAAAAATTAAAACTTACAAATAATCTGTATAAATAAAAAGATAACTAGGCCTAGTCAGTCTAATGTTAGAACCCAAAACTTGTGAAACCACTTCATCATCACTTAAATCTGGATAAGGCTGTTCACCACACTCTAATATTTCCCATACAGTCACACCAAAAGACCAAACATTACTTTCTGGGGTGGTTTTTTTAGGCTGGATGGTTGTCAATGTACAATTTAAAGATTCAGGAGAACACCACCTAACTGGAACTCCTGGTGATCCTTGATAATAATCTTTTGGGTATTTAAATACAGCAAGTCCATAATCTCCTAATTTTAGTGTCAAACTAGAGGTTAACTGACAATTCCGAGTAGCCAAATCACTACAATTTTAGAGATTATTTTTGGTCAGTAATTACTTTTACATGAAATCGTAAGTGGTTTTATACTTACGGATGTGTAACTTTATTATCATGAAGATGTTTTAAAGCTGAACTTAACTGACAACACCATAACAAAGGATGATCGGTGGATAACAGCTTGTCTGCATTTTCTTTATTTGACTTTAAATAAGTTTTCAGGTCTCCCTAAAAAGAAAATGCTACTTTATTAAATTTCATTTTCAAGTCGTTCTTATAATAGAGATGGTTGATGTGTAAATCCGCTCAGAAGATGTTTTAAAGTAGAAATTACTGCTCCATGTAATAATAGGGTCGTTTCCTTCAACAAAATTTACAAAATATTGTTATATGATCAAAAAGTATATTAAATATACATTGTATATATCATATTAAAAAAAGTTCTAATCATCACATGCAAGAACAAATTGGTTTTGAAAATAAAAAGGCGGTAAATGATGACATATATAATGAGAATTTAATTCTAAAAAATTTTCGTGTTTTTATTTATAATGTTGGTGGTAGTGCTCTCAGGAGTCCCAGCATACTTTTTAGTTTTTTTTTTACGATTTTATTACACTTTTTCCAAAATTTTATGAAACTCATTTATTGTTGTTTATTGTATAATAACATTAATTTCATAGAACAATATTTTTTTAATATATATTTAATTATATACAACAATATTCTTAGGTACTGGTACATTAATATATAAATAATTTTTGAAATATATTATAACACAAAATACATTTTCTGAAACTGAAATATAAATAATAATTAATTTAATAGATGTAAACAATGCTCAAGTTAAAATTATGCTTGTACACTAAAGTACTAAAATCTAAATTAAAATTTAATTGTATGTAAATTTTGATTTTATAACTTCTCATCTATAACAAACAATTATTTGATTCAAATACTGGCAAGATTTCCTGCTGCAATGGGGTATTTTCCTATTTTTTTTTTTTTATTGAATAATATCATAGAATATGTACAAACAAGCCTTCCAATACAGATTTCCGCGAAAATAATTATCAATTTTTTGAGAAAACAGTGGAGCAAGGTGTTTTAAATTGGTGACATAGCTAGTTTGGCCGATGACGTAGGTAGACTATATGGACTTGTTGATAGAATGGTTTTATACAAAACAGTGTGGTGTTGCAAAGTTGAAATTCCTTCTCTAGTTGTAGCAAAGATAACTGAAGAAAACAGGAGTATAAAGCTTATTTATTAAATTAATTTTAATACATTTATCCTCGAAATTTAATTTTCTCATGTAAAAAATAATAATAGGCGGGAATTATTAAATATTTTAAATAATTTTTAATGCCGATTAGATTTTTAAAAACATGACAACAATGTCAATGGCTAGTCAAATGACAGATGTGTTCTAACGTCGCCGTCGTGTGATTTGAAGCATTTCAGTTTTTTTCATTAAGATATTTGCTGTAATTTACAAATAGTAGATAATGCCATTTAAAAGGTATTTTATAAAAGTTGTGGAAAGACAAATATAAGTGCTTTGGAAAAAATTTTTGTAACTGTTCCGAAAAAATTAATATTCGAAGAACTTGGGACTTTCTACTCCTTTCAAGAATTTTTAGCGACTGACTTTTCAAATGAAACCCTATACATATAATATACTATATGTTAGTGTGAAATCATATTATCTGTTAAAAGCATTTTTATGTCGATGTAATTTTATTTATGTGTACTATATGTCAGTGTGAAAGCTTATTATCTGTTTAAAACATTTTTATGTCTGTAATTTTATTTTTATTTCTGTGTTAATATTCAAATTTGTATGTAAATTTTATCTTTTAACTGTAATGTGACTTATGTAAAACTGTAAAGTTGATAACATCAATAAATTATTTCTATTTCTATTTCTATTTCTATTTCTATTTCTATTTCTATTTCTATTTCTTGGTAGCAACCTTCCAATATTTTTGATCCCATCACTTCAAAAATCCAAATTTTGTTATAGAAAGAATCTATCAAGTCATAATCAACTTTGGGCAAATTGGACGAATCTCCTGTCACAAAATTCAACTCCATCTTAATAGTTTATTGATAATGTCGTTGATTGAAGAGTCTATAAGATACGCAACTATACGGCCAAAACCGTTCCTATATGTTCATCTCGCTCATCACGCTTCCCCCACACGTCCCTATCCACATATTGTTCGTTGACTTGTGGTGCCACCGCGCGGTGTTATTTTGCGCGAACCGTGAATAGAAATACTGGACGTTGATATCCAGCGAACGAGGGTACATAATATATTTATTAAGTTATAATTCTCCACGCAGGTTGTAGACCGGCGCAATCAGTGCCGGCGTCAGGGCATTTGGCACCTGTAGCAAACAGTTGCTTGCCGCCCTGATAAAAAACATTTACAAGTTACTACTGTTAGGACAAATTTATTAATAAAAACTTACAAACAAAAATCTGAGATAAATAATTCTTTCACTAGTTTCACTTAAAATTCAAAAACAAGAGAAACCTCTAACTATCAATTATTGTCGCATTTCATCTTTTAAGTCGCCACGTTGTGCGCTGTAACAATCGTGTTTTGTTCGAAATTGCAATTGCTCCTTGTCCTCGAGACCCATTTGGGGTTCAAAAAATGTTTTTTTTGAGATTTTTGTTCAATTTTGAATTTCTGAAATTTATAAAAATGTGATAAATTAAAAATATTTTATTTTGCTATTCGGTTCAGCTTCATGGAATAGTATTTATGAGTACGTTTAAGACCTCCCAATTTTTTAAAATAATTAGAAAAAAGAATATGCAAATGTCGAGGATGGTGTTTTTGATCTTTCAGTGCTTGCGTAACGAGAACGGTAATAAATACGAAAATGAACCGCACTTTTTTTTGTACAACATGGAATTTTCTACAAACAAGTCCGCGAGGGCATATTCTTATCTACTATAGTTTTCGAGCTACAGGTGCTCACGTGTAAGCATAAAAATGACTGTTTTTTACGCTACTCTCCAAGTGGCACTGGCGACTTAATTAACAAACAAAAAATTAAGAAAACGGCGATGCTAATAGTCAAATTTAAATTACACAAAACATAATGAGTAACTTCTGTTTAAAACTGTTTTTTATACGATGCATAATATTAATAATGGTGTTACAAGTATTAAAAAAATGTTGAAATAAAATAAAAAAAATAGTTAAATATTCTTTGTGTTATTGAAATGTATGTACAATTGTATAGAAAAAAACACTAATTAATAAAAATATGCGGCAAGTTCCAGTTATATAAAAATCGATGAAAATGAAAAATTACACTTTTCGGTCCTAATATTAATTGTTTATATGTGATAAATAAAAACAAAATATGTCAATAACAGATACATTTTTTTAAGAAAGAAAATTACTTCCTACAAGGTGGAAAAGTTCAAATGTACGATTTTTTTAATGTTTTTTGCATTAAAAAACGCATATTTAAGAAAAATGAAGGACGCCATCGTGCAGAGCGATCAGAAATTCATAAATAAAAAAATCGACCACAAATTCTCATTGGACAAATAATATTTAACTGCTTTAACGGGCTGCTTGGAGAACAGCGCGAAAAACAGTTACTTTGAGGTTTGCGCGCGGGCGCCTTTGGCATGTGAGCTATAATAGATAAAAATATGCTCTCAGGGACTTTTTTGTACAAAATTCGATGCTTTATAAAAAGTGCATTGTGTACCATTTGTGCGATACTTTATCGCCTCGAAAACTATGCTCTCGAAAAAGTAATACCTACTTGTAATAAAAAAAAAAATTAACCAGTCTTTCCGCAGATATTAAAATTAAGTTAATTACTTCCACATCCAGTGGAAGTATAGTAACGACAAAAAAAATTTTAAAAAATTTTTATTGTTCAAATAGGCTTAGAATGTCGTGAAACGTCGAGATTTTAAGTTTGAGTGAAAAAAAATTTCTGTCTGTCGGTCTGTAACTTTTTTTTGTGCGCACGTTTACTCTGGAACCGTTTGAGATATTGACTTGAAATTTGGTACACGTATGTACTTTAACGAGATCTGGAACTAGATTATATTTTCATCTAGTTCTGTCGAAGGGTTGGGGGTAAATTGGGGTAAATTTGGGGTAAATAGGTCAATCAAGCAGGTAAGAGTCCATAAAATTGGTATTTAGTATATACAAGAGAAGCTAAGGTCTCAAAAAAATGTTTGGCATTAGCCACCCCCAGTACCACCCTAACCCCTTTATTAAAGGGGATGAAAAAAAATTGTGATTTAGTGTTTGTATAGGAACCAGAAACCTCAAAATATTTTTTTACTTCATCCACCCCCCACTATCACCCCCCTATCACCACCCCCCCACCCCACTACCGATGTGGGGTATCGTTTTATGGGTTTTTGGGGTAGAGGATTTCAAATATTATATTATTAAAGTTCCATAAACACTTATTTTCACATACAAAGTTTTTTCGTTGTGAGTGTCTTGGATAGAAAATCTGGATGTGGAAGTAGTGATTCCTTGGGCAGCGGTTTTTTTTATTATGTTTACTAATTATTACTCTTTTTCCCAATAAAATCGCTTTTTCGTTTTAATTATTAAAAAAAGCAATTACAGAGAAAAGCCTATAAACAAATAAATAACTTTAAATGAACCCATCACTGCAGTAGCAGTATATTTGGGAGAGGATAAAAAATATTTTTGTACAAATTGGTTATTACAGTTCAGCAGAATTAAAGAAGGGAATGGTGTGAACCCGAAAAATATTGCAACATGTAATATTTTTGCGGCAGTAGTAATGGAAAATGTCATCTAAAACATATTCAAAATTTACTAGGGTGAAGACGGTTAAGAAAGGTGCAAAATGGATAATTTTGTGATATCTTAAAAATAACAGTTTCATCATAAAATGTCAATATGCCTTTTACTTCCACATCCAGTGGAAGTACAACAACGACAAAAATTGGCATTTAGTAAATACAAGAGAAGTCAAGGTCTCAAAAAATTTAACCATGGGGGGGGGGGAAATAAAATTGTGAGTTAGTGTGTGTACAAGAACCAAAGGCTTCAAACATTTTTTTTTACTTCATCCACCCCCACCCCCACTACCGATGTGGTATATCGCTTTATGAGTTCCTGGGGTAGGCGATTTCAAATATTATATAATTAAAGTTCTATAAACAATTATTCCCACATAGTAGAGTGCAAATATAGTATCAAAATATTTTTCGTTTTGAGCGACTTGGATAGAACATCAGGATGTGGAAGTAGTGATTCCTTGGGCAGCGGTTTTAACATTTTAAAATGAAAACCGCAGCCCAAGGAATCACTACTTCCACATCCAGATTTCCTATCCAAGCCTCTCAAAACGAAAACACTATATTTGCACTCCACCATGTGGAAATAATTGTTTATGAAATTTTCTAAATGAAAACCAAAAAACGATATGCCACATCGATAGTGGGGGTTGGGGTTGTGGTAGGAGGTGATACGCGGGTGGATGAAGTGGAAAATTTTTTGAGGCCTTTGGTTCCTGTACACACTAAATCACATTTTTTTTTTCACCCCCTTTAATAATCGCGTGGGGGGGTGTTAATGGGGGTAGTTAATGCCAAAAATTTTTCTAAGACTTTAACTTCTTTTATATAATAATAAACTAAATACCAAATTTTATGGACTCTTACTTGCTTAATTTACCTATTTACCCCCATTTATCCCAATTTACCACTCAACCCTTTAACAGAATAAGATTAAAATATAACCTAATTCCAGATCTCGTTAAAATACATATGTGTACCAATTTTCAAGTCAATATCTTAAACGGTTCCAGACTAATCGTGCACCCAAAACGTCAGAGACCGACGCGATAGAAATTATTTTTTGCTTCAACTTAAAATCTCGACATGTCATAACATTCTAAGCTTATTTAAATAAATGTTTTCAAAATTACTACACTTATACTGGAAGAGGGAGCAATACGTAGAAAATGGCATGACAAAAATATAAACAATCATAATGTGCCGTAGACTACACAGTGGAAGTAATCTACTTCAAGCACTTTCTTTGAGGAAACGCATCTATACTGCTCGAGGTAACCCACTGCGCATCCATTTTACTAGAGAAAGCCCACTGCGTATCCGTATAGGTAACCTACTGCGCATCAACAGTACCTACTCAAGGAAAGCCACTGCGCATCCATTATACTCGAGGAAACCTACTACGCATCCATACCACCCGAGATAACCAACTTCGCATCCAAACTACTCGAGGTAACCCACTGCGCATCCATGTTACTCGAGGAAACCCAATGTGCATCCATACTACTTGAGGTAACCTACTGCGCATCTATTTTACACGTGAAAACCCACTGCGCATCCATTTTATTCGAGGAAATCTACTGCGCATCCATATTACTTGGAGTAACGTACTGCGCATCTATAGTACTCGTGGAAAGACACCGCGCATCCATAGTACTCGAGGAAATCCACTGCGCATCTATATACTACTCGAGATAAACCACTTATTATAGAATAAAGAAAATAATAGAAACACCGAACAGGTTGCATGGTATTTTAATTGAAAATCGTAGAAGCTAGATACACACGCAAGGACGCGTTGCTATATCCTCATCTATCCTTGAACCATTGGTATCAATTTAGCAACATGTTTATAAACCTTAAAATTCCACATCCATGTTTTCTATCCAAGTCTCTCACAAAGAAGAAAAAAATTGCACTCCACTATGTGAAAATTATTTATGAAACGTTAATAACATAATATTTGAAATCGCCTACTCCAAAAACCTATAAAACGATATGTCACATCGGTAGTGGGGGGGTGGTGGAAGGGGGTGGTAGAGGGGGCAAATGAAGTAAAAAATATGTTGACGCTTTTCCACCCCCCTTTAATAGTGAGGTGGGGGCGGTAATGGGAGTAATTTTTTGAGCCCTTATACCTTTTCTTATATATACTAAATACCAATTTTATGGACTCTTACATGCTTGATTTACTTATTTACCCCTCCTTTATCCCAATTTACCCTTCAACGGAATAAAATGAAAATATAATCTAGTTCCAGTTCTCGTTAAAATACATACGTGTATCAAATTTCAAGTCAATATCTTTAATGGTTCCAGAGTAAACATGCGCACAAAAAAGTTACGGGCAAACAGAAATTTTTTTGCTAAAATTTAAAATCTCGACGTCTCATGACATTCTAAGCCTATTTGAACAATGACAGTTTTTTTAAATTTTTTTGCCGTTACTATACTTCCACTGGATGTGATTGATGTGAAAGTAATAAAATTCACTTTATCACGTCGTGCGCATTTGTGATGCACATGGTACATGGAACTTTTACTTAATTTTCTTTGTTATGTATTATTTAATATTATATCAAAATGGTTTATTTTACTGGGAAAAAAAATGTTTTATGTTGCCAGCAGCTCATTGGGTTTTTATATTTAATTGTTATGAAAATAAACATAATAAACACGCCACACGCTAAACAGAACAGGAAGATGTGTTCTATCAAAATTGTTTTTTATTTGCTAGGTATGCATTACATGTTTTTGTAAGAATCATTTCCGTTTTTAGGTTAAATTTAAAAATACAATGTAGCTGGCAATGATGAATATTTCACCATTTCGTCGTTTTTCTGAATGTTTCAGATGTTGCATTGCATTTAAATATTATGTCTATATGAGAGCCGTCTCTGGCGCAGAGACAAATCTCCTTGTTTATCAAAAGCGACGACTTACGCGACGCGAACCATACGAGTGCATGCCATCAACCTAACTGATGTTTGTGCAACTGACTAAGATCTTAGACCCCAATACCGGTGGCGCCTTACTATACATCGGACCCTGCTTGGGCTACGATTTCAAGTACACGGTTGCGCCTCTTGGTAAACTTTTCACTCAACGATAATGTAAAAATCAAACGACACATAAGCAAACAACAAATAAATCTAACCAATATTATCTTTCACTTGTATTGTGACAAAAAGTGTCAGCTGGCGGTACGCAAGAAATGTTGCCACATAATCCTCGCCATAAGTCTTGTTTACATTTTTAATTATTAACTTCTACATAATAACAAATATAAATACTAGGGTGTCCCTTATTTTTCGACTTTCACTTTCTTTTTGTCTCGCCCCCTAAAAAGTTTATATTTGATATAAGAATTACACTCCCAAAATTTCAGCCTCCTAGATGAACCCCTTCCTGTGCCGATGGGGGTGTGAAAAACCCCAAACTGGAATTTTTTCAAATATACTCTTGAATTATTTTTTATAACCCCAAATGACTGTTATTTGGTACAAAAATAAAGTAAAAGCAATATCAACCCCCGTGATCCATACCTACCCTTATCATCACATGATTAAAAGAAAGTAAAAAATATTTTTTTATGCAGTATTTATTGTTCAAAATGATTAAAACATTTGCTTTAATGTATCTTTCTTACAATTTGGATATATTTTTCTGTGCTCTTGCACATATTGCAATACATATTGTATTTGCTTTTCATCTTTTATTAGGAGACTATGGAAACCCTCCAATAATTTTACCGACCTTTCGATAGTGTCATGGACAATTTTAAGTGACATTATTATTTCTCGCCCATTCGTATAAGAATCATTCGTTATCCATGTTTTTGGATCGTGATTTAAAATTTCCGAATCGGTATTGAAACGAGAAATTAGATCCATGGTATTTTTTTAAATTAATGTGTCAACTGTTCTCGCTGAAAAGTGAGAATAATTAGATACCAAATTCAGTAAAAAAATACTTAATGATTATATTAACCCTTTCAGCCGGTGCCAAGGCATGTGATGTCTCACTCGGCCTCTTAATTGAGAACACCGGGGTGGGTCAGAACATGCCAGGGACGGTTGATACGATGTCAGCGCTTCCCACATGGCACGGTTTGTGCAGGGCGTGCACTCATGCATACTGAGTGCAAGTTACTTGTGCTTAGCGTGCGCGGGAGCGTGCTGGGTGCGAGCTGTATTATGTGGGTTCGGCCCCTAGCCTCTCACCGTCTCAGATCGTCTGCCCGTGATGATGAATCACAACCTGCACGAGGTGGCACTGCTTTAACAAAAGGCGGCGGATCTAGACCAGGAGGTCAATAAACATCCCCCAAGCCAAGATGTAAGCTATCGTGCCGAGGGCTGAATGGGACCAGGGCTATGGTACCGCAAACGATGCCTATGGGAAACCGGGCGATCCCATAGTATAAGATAAGATAAGATAAGATAAGATAAGATAATTTATTGGTGTCAAGTATACATCAGTATTTACACAAGTCAAAGGATACAACAAACATTTAGTTACATGGATATTTAAAATTCTTAAAAATATTTTGATAATATAAAACTATCTAACATAAAAAAAAAACAGATAATTTATATTTGTAAAGGAATGAATTACAACACAGAGATTAAAAGAAAACAATAGAAAAACATTTACATCCATTTTTATCTTCAGTTGAGTATTATTTATATTGTGGTCAGATTACTATTTAAGAATTCCTGTATAGGTATAGAAGGCATTACGTAAGAGAAACTGCTTAATTCTATATTTGTAAGGTGTCTGTGAGAGAAGTTTAATTTCTTGAGGTAGAGCGTTATAGAGCTTGATGCCCCAGTATGCAGTACCATCCCTGGTTTTTGTTAATCTTAAATAGCTAGTAGTTGTCATTTCGATGACGTGTTTGGTATGAATGAATTTCGTCACGAGTTGTGAGTGTGCCTAAATTATTTTTTATGTATAGTAAACATTGCAATATATATGTACATGGAACAGTTAAAATATTAAATTCTATAAACTTTGATTTACAATCATCTCTGAATTTAAGTCCTGCTATTACTCTTAGTGCTCGTCTTTGCATGGCAAACACACTGGACGTGGAGCCAGCATGTCCCCAAACGAGGATAGCATAAGATATCACAGAATGTATAAGGCTGTGATGAGAGTTTCTGTTGATACCCGATGAGCCAAGCTGCGAAGTAGGTATATATTTTTTGAAATTTTTTTACAAACATGATCTGTGTGGTTTTCCCATGATAGTTTGTGGTCTATATAGACACCAAGAAATTTGATTGAGCCTTGATTTTCTATTTGGTCCATGTTTCGGAGGCCAAACACCATTGACTCAGTCTTAGAAGTATTAAGCTTCAGTTGGTTCGAAAGAAACCAGTTCTGTATCTTAGATTCAGTTTCCAACATTGTTTCTAATAAAACATCTATATTATTATCGCGTTTAGTAAGATTTGCATCATCAGCAAATAAGATGATAGAAGTTGAATTATCTATTGTAAGAGTCAGATCATTGATATAGATTAAGAAGAGTACTGGGCCCAAAACTGAACCTTGTGGGACACCATTATTCACTCTAAGTCTACTTGATTTAATATTGTTGTAGATAACATATTGTGTTCTATTGCTGAGATATGATTCGATGAGCCTAACACTGTCAGCTGTGAAGCCATAAAAATACAACTTGTTTATAAGGATTTGATGTGATACACAGTCAAAAGCTTTAGTGAGGTCTAGGAACTTTGAGCAAGTGAATTGTTTTTGTTCGAAACCTGTGTTAATTATGGTTGTTAATTTGTCTATTGCTAATGTGGTAGATAAATTTTTCCTAAATCCAAATTGATTTGGATAACTTTCAAAGTAGCCTACTAATTGGTCTTTCAGAGCTAGTTCATAGATTTTACCTAAACATGGTATGACCGATATAGGCCTATGGTTAGTGGGATCATCTATGTCATTTTTTTTATAGATGGGGACCACCTTTGATATTTTTAAGCAATTGGGAAATACATTATTTGCGATGCTTACATTTATTAAGGCCGTTAAGGGTAATAATATTGATTGTTTAATCGACTTGATTATTCTCGTACTCATGTCATACACGTCTTTGCTTTTTTTATTTTTTAAGTTATTTATTATCGTAAGTATGGATTCTGCGGAGACAATAGTAAAGTTGAATATGTTAGGTGTTATGAAGTTATGCAGAAAGTCCGTATAGATGTTATTTCTTGTTGGTAATTCTTTTACTATATTTTCAGCTACACTAGCAAAGTATTTGTTGAAGTCGTTTGATGTGATTTTGTCCGTAACTTGGTGTGAATCAGGTTTATTGTTGTTTATGAGTTTCCACATCGCTTGTTGAGGATTGCCATGTGAGGCTATGTAGTTGTCGTGCGCTTGAATTTTGTGTTTCCTAAGTTCGAAGTTATAAGAAGATCTAAAGGTTTTGAGATATGAAACATTATCGACAGTTGGATTAGTTTTTACAAATTCTTGTAAGAATTCAAGTTGATTTCTCATTTCGTGTAGTTCGTTATTAAACCATTTAACTTGATGATGATTTACTGTATTTACTATTTTGGATTTTAGGGGAAAGATATGATCAATTGCATCAGTTATGATGCAAATGAACATGTCAAACCTTTTATTTATGTCTAAGTGATGGTTATATACAAAGCTCCAGTCTTGGTAGGACAGATAATTATTTAGGTTTGTTAGCCCTTCATCATTTAAAGATCGATAGCTCACTCTTGATTTCTTATTTACTTTTTTAATATTAGCTTTTAAGTGAATGCCTAAATGGTCTGATAATAACGTGTCAATAGTACTCACTGTATAATTGTTAGTGAAGATATTATCTAGGCAGTGGTTTTTTCTAGTGTTTGCTTGAGTTACAGGTGAGAGACCAAATGATCTAAATATGTTTATTAGTGTTTGGGCATTGCGGTCATTTTCGTTTTGGAACTGAACATTAAAGTCGCCAGAGACTAATAAGAACGTATTATCTTTTACAAGTAATTCTAAAGCAGTTGATATTTTTTCAAAAAATATATCAAGGTCGCCATTTGGGGATCTATAGACTGTCATTATTCTAAAAGTTTCTGTATAGATTGCTACTTCACAGTTTAGCTCATCAGAAAGAGTATTTATCTGTGTAATTGTTGAACATTTATGTTTACCCAGGGCATATATTGCCACACCCCCATGGCAGTGATTTGTTCTGGAAAATTCAGAGATGAGTTTGTAATTATTTATGTTTATAGACTTTATTTCATCCTGGGAGCACCAGTGTTCATTATATAGCCTTGCCTCCGTAACAGGCACTGCGGGGGTCGACCACCATTTCCTGTCTACTCGTGGGAACAACAATGAATTTATTTATTCATTTATTCATACACGGGACAAGCATACTTTTACAAGAATATAAAATATTTCTTACTTAAAGAATACTACATATACACAATAAACATAGATTGTACAAATATTACAACTAGCTATAATTGGGTTGTTGCACTAAGTTAAAATTTGAGGAGAATCTATGTTAAACAATAACAATTATTCATAAAAAATCATTAGAAACATGTAGAAGTTGAAAAGAAAGTCTTATAATATTATAATGTTAATTACAAAAATACATGCATTTAAAACGGAGATGACATAATAACGGCAGTCTGTAGAGAAGTTAGTTATAAAACGACGAGAAATGGTTACTAATTTAGAAACTCGCTGATAGCGACGGAGAAAAAAGACGATCACGACAGTTTAATCTGACATTATATTTAACGTCATAGTTTAACAGCATCTAGTTATGGATATGGATAAGTACAGATAGTGTTTTCTGCCGTACTGTGTAAATAATACCACCAATTCACCAGAAAAACTATTGTGTTCCAATAATAAACGCTAAACGTAATAATGAATGATTCAAAGCCACCAGAGAAGGACCAAGTCTTCTTATTGTGGAGACCATTTCAATGTCAAGTAAAGTAGCAAATTACAATGTATTCTATGCGTTTTATTTGTGGTAAGTTGTATCTTAATGTAGGAATTTGATTTTTAATATGGGTTTATGTTGTAGGAAAAACGGCCGCATTACAAGACTTGTGTGGCGTACTAGTTGTTACAAATTTAAATTACCCGCCAAACTGGTGGATAAAACAGGGTGTATTACTGTATTCTTAACGGCTCTAGATTAGAATGTTATTCATGCTTTGACTTCCTAAAAGGAGAGAAATGGCTTTAATCTGCTTTTATGTATTTTATCTAGTTTATGTTGGAATAAAGTGCAGTTGTTTTTGTTAGCTATTGATTATTTATGAAGCTTCCTAGACGCCCCATAATACCAGGATGATCAATAAATTAAGAAAGGACATTTAAAAACTCGCCGTTGAAAAACTATATGAAACAAAATGTGAAAGTCGTCTAAAGTCAGTGAACACAATCAGTCGGAAATGGCTACGAATGCGTTGGATTGTAGTTATAAATGCCCTTTGAATTATGTGTGTTATAAATACATATCATTGTTTATTGCTTAGATAGATATTAGCATAAAGTACTTACCTATTTATTATTTTTTGTTATAATACAGACCTTTCCTGATATCTTCGTAAGTCTCATTCTGACTCTTCTTAGAAGTGTGTACCAATGGATAATAAATAATTTCTTTAATAGATAAACTTATTTTGTTGTTTTCAGTTAGATACGCATGTATATAGTTAATAGGAAATAAAACAATGAAAATGAAATATTTAATAAAATACAAAGTATAGTTAACAAATTCATCTAGATTAAATAATAAAATACATATTAGACATATTATGTAATATTAATAAGATAAGATAAAGGAAGTTCTTGCAGAAATTACAATAGTTTGTACTGTCTATAGCAGCTGTAACGTAAGTACCTTGCAGCTTTTGCACTTCCAACCATTGCAATGTCAAAACGATCGTCTCTTTTTAAAAATTCGCTGACCATAAATATATCTACCGCAAGTAGAATGTCAGAATTAGCTTTTACAGATATACTGCCTTAGTCGTTTTGTAAAAAAATATTAACAATAACTGCAAACATCAATCACTGCTAGCTAAACGTCAAATTTACTTTTGACATATGAGGTTATTTTCTTTCTTGTCAGCAATGTCAACTTATTCGTCTTCATCTGTTCTGCTTATAAGTTCACATCTAACTGCCGTTATGATGTCACTACCGTTTTCGCGGCCCATTCAAATATTCAATTAAAACAATTTTTTAAAATATGTTGCACCAAGAATTTTTCTTCCAAATTAAATATATAACTAAATTAAGTCCTCCACTACCATATTTCACCATTTTTGAAAATTCGTCAACAACCCAATTGTTTAATGGACTTCTTAAAAGACAAAGCTGAAGATCCAAAAAGTTCAACATTATTTTGAATTGAATTAGCAGTTCTCAAAATCCTGGTCAGTGTCTCATTTTGTCCATAGTTAGTGTGATGAAATGGTACATAAAAAACATCAGAAAATCGATTTCTTCTGTAATTAACATTAAAACTTATCAGGTTAATCAGCTCAGGACACTGAATATAACCATTAATTATTTTATGCAGAAAGCACATATTAGCCTCCAACCTTCTATGTTCCAATGTATTAATATTAAGCCTAGCAAGAATATCATTATAATCATATTCATCTCTCAAGTATCCCATCTAAGCTATAAGCTTTCCTCCTTTCATTTATAAATTTCCAAAAGGTTCGAGGATCGTTGTTAATATTAGTCTCAATTTTCCTAAATTAAAAACAAATATACCCTCCTCCGAGAAGCGCTCTGATAACAGGGCCTCCTCTCCCACATCATTCGGGGAGTGTCTCTCAAAAGGGACCTCCCCCCTCCTTAGAATGGAGTGCCCTAGCGATAGGGCACCCATACTCCTTCAAACCGAGGAAGGCTCCTCACAAGGAACCTTCCCAATCCCATCCTCCATTCCCACTTTCAAGGGGAGCTCCGCGTCTGGGGCCCCTTCTTTTTCAGCCGTCGCAGGAGGGCGCACATCTTCGAATGGGCTCCTCAGGAGATGGAATCACTGTGGCGCGGCCCGAAAAAGGCGCAGGAAAGCGTGTGAAGAGAGGACCGCTGCGGGGGGAACACCACAGGAGACCGGCTCCAAACGGGGCCACTCTGAGGGAGAGACCCCCCCTAGCACTTCTAGACTTCCAAAAAAACCCAGGCGGCCTGACTTAACCTACAGGCGGCCGCTGGAATCAAATGCTTTAAGGTGGTGGTGGCGGCGGCTGGTTTCCCAGACGTGCAGCTTACCGCTGACCTGACGGCCAAATTACAAGAGGCCATCGATACTGAAGAGGGGCCCCTCCCCAAGTTCGACGGCTTCCATCTTAAGGAACAGGGAGTGGTGCATATGGTCAGTGAAAGCGATGTGTCCTTGGCATGGCTAAGAACGGCCGTGGGGGACATATCCTCCCTGGACGGCGTGCCATTCCAACTCCTAGAAGGGGCAACCCTTCCTAAGTACAGGAAGATGGTGGCAATGGTCCCTGGTAAACCTGCGGATCAGGCCACCATTCTAATGAGGTTCAAGCGGCACAATCCAGAGGTCCGGACGGAAGGTCCGCGATGCTCAGGTGGTGGAGGCCAAGGTGCTTCGACTCATCCTGAGCGTCGACGAGGCCTCTGCCTCTGCCCTAAAAATGACAACCTCATAGGCCCTTCACGATTTTATGAATGTTTTGTTTATTTTTTTTTTCCACTACATAAGAATTTACTCGGGTGTATTTGTTTTATGTAATCGCACCATGGCAACGAGGCACACATAGCACAGGAAGACAACTCTAGTCGAAAGCCCCAGGATTAGAATAGAACTAGATTTGGAACTCCACCTGTTAGACGTAGCGACTGAGGCCCATCCATTGTTAAATTTTCTATAATTTCTTTCCCAATTTTCCCGAAACCAATCATAATGAAAATGGTAACTGTTTCTTGAACGAGTTCCCCTATCAGTCAGCCAATAAAAAGGCACATGTCAAAAAGGCAATTTTTTTTTGCAGCCACATTGCGAGTGGTTCCTCTTCGCCTAAATTTTTCCTAGCCTTAACCTGATTGATAGTCAAATCCAGATGTAAGGATCATATAATGGCGGGATGACAAGCAGACAGCACATTCCTGAAAAATGGTGGCAGCTATGGACAAAGGGAAAAGGGAGCCCCAACAACCCTACATAAAGGAAGGATGGTCAGGATGAGAGCCAGCGGTCATAGTATGCGGGTGTGGATGTTCTTCCCTCAGTTCTGAGAAGCCACATGTTACACATCATGGTCCCAGTTGTGAAAATGATAATTCCTCAAACCAGCCAGGGGGGGAATAATAGACATTTGGAACACATTGGAATCGTGGAAGGACAATAGTGTAAGTGTGATCTAAGAATTGAATTTATCGAACAGAGCCGGACTCAAATTTTTGTGCTATAACAGCCGTGTGCTGACTTAAAAGCTATACAGTGCGAGACATTTTCATGTGCCCCAGTTAGAAATTTTTGGTTCGTACTAGATTTTCAGTTAATGTTTTTTTGTTCATTTTATTCAAAACCTGCTTTAGTTTATTACTGCAACGATTTATTTTTTGTCTTTTTAGATATTTCCGTATTTTTTTTTTTGTTAAATCAAGAGGAGAATTAACGTTTTTTTTTTAAACTGACAATGAAATTGTTTGATAATAATATTGCGTCTGTTAGTTTATAATTTGTCACTGCATTTAATGGATTTAACTGAGATACAATGCGACTTCAAGTAGAGACTTAAGGACTTGCAAGTGACAGGATTATAATCTATTTGGATTTTATTTTATTTTTTCACTTTGCTCGATGTGATGTAATTTTTATTTTTCTTTTGCATCTAACACTTCCCTCATATATGTTATATTTATGTGGTTAATGCCATTCATTTAAAAAAAAAATAATTTTTTTTGTTTTTTCATTAAACACTAGTTTTAAAGCTGGGGGCCAGCTTTCTTAGGTGGGGGAGATGTGTCACGCAGTAATTATAATTTATATAAAAGTTGTTTAAGACACCCAGTACATTACTTTATTCTTACATAGAAATTATTATTAAAATATTTACAAACAGAAATTGTTGAGACAGCAGCAAGCTGGTGCATTAACCCGAGAATAGCTAGAAAATATTTTAGTTTCAAAATTTAGTTGGGTTTTGGTTCGGGGGACGAATGGGTGGTGGCTTGGTGCGTGGCCCAACTCCCCCCTTAGAGGTGAGCCCCAGGGGGTATTTAATGTAAGTACCAATTATTCTGTTTCGTTGTGCTGTTTCTTTGTTAATAAACCAGTACCTTGTTTTCTACCACAATGTTTTATTTACAAGTATTCATTTAATTCATTAAATTCAAATCTTCTTGCAAGCAAGCGAGTAATTTAAAGGAACCCCGTCACAGCGGCCCGAGGGTCGTGACACGTGGTGGGCATAACATGTGTTGGAAGTAATTATTAACCAACCCCAACCCGTAGTCGTGACAATATCTGTTTTTTGATAATATTTCCTATTACTTCCACATCCAGTGGAAGTATAGTAACGACAAAAAAATTTTTAAAAATTTTTATTGTTCAAATAAGCTTAGAATGTCACGAAACGTCGAGATTTTAAGTTTGAGCGAAAAAAAAAATTCTGTCTGTCGGTCTGTCTGTCGGTCTGTCTGTAACTTTTTTTGTGCGCACGTTTACTCTGGAACCGTTTGAGATATTGACTTGAAATTTGGTACACATATGTACTTTAACGAGATCTAGAACTAGATTATATTTTCATCTTGTTCCGTCGAAGGATTGGGGGGTAAATTGGGGTAAATTTGGGGAAAATAGGTAAATCAAGCAGGTAAGAGTCCATAAAATTGGTATTTAGTATATACAAGAGAAGCTGAGGTCTCAAAAAAAATTTTGGCATTAGCCACCCCCATTACCACCCCCACCCCATTATTATAGGGGATGCAAAAAAATTTGATTTAGGGTGTGTACAAGAACTAGAAACCTCAAAATGTTTTTTACTTCATCCACCCCCACTACCACCCTCCATTACCACCCCCCATCACCACCCCCACCCCGCTACCGATGTGGGGTATCGTTTTATGGGTTTTTGGGGTAGAGGATTTTAAATATTATATTATTAAAGTTCCATAAACAATTATTTCCACATACAAAATTTTTTCGTTGTGAGTGACTTAAATAAAAAATCTGGATGTGGAAGTAGTGATTCCTTGGGCAGCGGTTTTTTTTTTTTTTTTTGGAGTAAGGTCTTACTTCTGTGGCCATCAAAATATATTGTGTCAACTTCTAAAGCATTCTCACCAAATTCTCTCTCAGATTATCGCGACTTTTTATTCTGGCCCTTCTTATTTTATTAAGATCCACGATTTTTGAAGGATTAGTGTCTGATACAATACTAACGCTTTTTACAACCGCACTTACTATAATTGCCGCTGATCGGTCAGAAATTCCGGTCCGGTCGCAAGCTTCTGCCAAAGTTGGCAAATGGAGTCAAATTTGAGAAGAAGATGAAGGTTTGATACCTTGAGAACTCGTCTGAGAACCCGATTCTAGATGACTAATTACCTCAGAAGTTGCAGGAATACCCTCTGGTTCTTTCTGGTCAGGATCACGTGTGCACCACGTTGTTCACTACTTTTGACTTGCTTTCCTTTAGATTATCTTCTAAGAACGTTAATTGCCTGGAAGTAGATTGTCTAGCAAACTCCTTTGACTTCCTTTCAAGCGCTTTTTCATTTCTTTTTGTTGTTGCAACATCTACGTTACCAATTGTCATTTACTGGCTTGTTCTTTGATCTACAATAAATTATCTCTCCCTCTTTATTATAGTTGTCTTTATACTTTGATTTGAGGCTTTTCTTAACTGCTCTGTATTTGCCATGATATTGTGTTAGGTATACGATTTAAAATTTACCGATCCGGCTGCACGACGTAAAATTGAAGCGTCATTTGAAAATATAAATGAGTATAAATCTTGATAACATTATTCATTTATTATCAAATTCATTAAAAACTAGTTATATGTAACAATAATAACATACACTATGATTTTGGTGAAAGTGATCAAAATTTTAAATAAAAGAAATTTTTTTGATTTTCTAAAACTTTGAGGCGACTTCGGCAGCCGAAGATATAATTTTTGGGAGCTCTGATTTTAGTCACTCATTTAAGTTTCAAAATTTTAAAAAATCACTCTACCCTACTGCACATCCTTTGTATATCTTAACTTCCATATGTCTCTTCCAATTCAGAGTGCGGTAAAGTATGACCCCAGGTACTTGACCTCACTTGCTAAGTGGAGTTGAGTGCCCGATAATTTGGGCATTTTCATATTTGGTAGTTTCCTTTTCTTAGTGAATAGTACTAGCTCAGTTTTCTGGGGGTTAACCGAGAGGAAATGTTCTGTGCACCAATTATCGACCAACTTGACGTAAGTTCGCATAGCAAGCCCTCAAAGTATCCGATTAGCAAGATGGTAATGTCATCTGCGTAACCTATTGTGACGAAACCAGAGTCATTGAGGTTGTGTAGGAGGCTGTCGGCGACCATAACCCACACTAGGGGTGATAGGACGCCACTCTGTGAACAGCTCCTATTGACCATGCCTCTAGTCTCTATATTCCCCACATTTATTCGAACTGCTCTCCATTTGAGCATGTGTTATCCATTCACTAAGTGTGTTGGGAACACCCCGCATTTGGAGGACTATGCCTATACTCTCGAAGGTTGCATGTTGATTTGGATGCTAACACTGTATCCCTAATTTCTCATCACACAGTCTCTCCAGATCTTTTAATAGGAAGGAGGAGAGGCTGATGGGCCGATATGATTTTGGTAGGGAGTAGTTCGTACGTCCTGGTTTAGGTATGAATATTACCTTTATTTCCCTCCCCTTAACCGGGGTGTATTTAAAGGCAATGCATGCCCGATAAATATGCACCAGGTGGTGGTGTATGTTTTCCAGTCGCCACTGGAGTAGGAAAAACACCGTCTATACCTGGTATTCACAGGTCACAGTATTGTTGAAATAAACAGTTTATTTTAAAACGAAATTTGGTGCAAACCCGGAATCCAGTGCGTCCTCAAATTTGAAATAAAAAAAATGGCTAATAGAATTTCTTCACTTCATTTAGAAAAATATTAGAAAAATGTATACTAGTAGGTCTACATATGTGGAATAGTATTCAACCTAATTGAATAAAATGTTTTTTTTTTTAGTGTTATTTTGCAACTAAACGCCGTATTTAAGCTTTTCTTCAAAATTGAAAAAATTTGTTAAATAAAATTTTCAATAAAAATATAAAAAAAAAGGTAGTTTGCTTAAAATGGATTTCATATTTTCTAATTTATAAAATACCCTCTATAATTTATCTTAAGTTTGACAATTGTTTATGATTTCCTAAGACGAACAAAACTTTTTATAAAAAATGACTTTTTCTTGGCAAATCAAAAATAAGAAACTTTACATGTGTCCGGTACCCCATCCGGGGACACAACTTATACATAGATAATCGTAGTTCTATATGTATTTACCTGTGGACAATATTCCTGAAGTAGTAATAAAGGAACAGTGTCCAAACATCTACCAATTAGAAATAATATATTGGGGTGTGTTCCACATCTATATATTGCTGCATCATTTAAAAACACTACTCTCTCTTTGCGACTGGCAGCTGCTTCTAGAATTCTTACTACTACCGGAGTCCAGGTTTGCTCATTTTGTAAATCTTTTGCTGCTCCTTCAACAACCTGTTAAAATAAAATTCCAGAGTAAACAATTCGAACAGTTTCTAAATTAAATGAACCTCAATAGACTAGTGCAATTAGAGGGTCCCTATATACTCACTTTCATTAATTTCGCGGTATTAGAAAAAATTGTTTTTTAGCACCATTCGATTCAGCTTGAATACTTTTAAGACCTCCCAATTTATTTAAACAAATAGAAAAAATATTGAAATTTCGAGGATGGTGTTTTTGATCTTTCACTGCTTATGTAGCAAGAACGGTAATAGATACAAACTTTTCATGCACCTTAAAAAATTTAGCTAATCGGTAAATTCCTTTTATGTGAATTTTCCGTAGAAAATAAATACTGGTATATTGTTAGATTCATAATATACTATTAACGTACTGTCGTGCGCAAAAAAAATGGGACAAGTCTTATAACGTATTTTTGCTAACATCTAGTTTGTGTACATCTAACTTTAATTTTTGTGACATTGTCAGTTATTTGTCAAAATTCATTGCAAGTGTGCAAATAGAGACAGATTTATATTAGAAAAAAATAGTTGTTCTATTTTTTTTGCTCACGACAGTACACAATTTGAGCTAAATCGTTTAAGATGTCTTAGAGAAAATTGAGTTTCGAAATTTTTGCATCAGTAACTATTCTTACGGATTCTTTTGGGGAAAACCACTAATGGCATATTGTTAGATTTGTAAAGTACTATTATCTTACAAAATTTGAGCAAAATCATTAAGAGCTGTTTTTGAGAAAATCGAGATTTTTTATTTTTTTCGCATTAGTAAACTACCCTTATCTAAATTTTCTTGGGAAAACCACTAATGGCATACTATTAAAGTACAAAATTTGAGCAGGGGTTAAGCGAAAAATGAAAAAAATGGCGGAAGATATTTGTAAGTGGACTCTAAATATCGAATTTAAATGATGATTTCATTTAAATTGATTGGTTTCAGCGGAGACACACACACAGTAAACCTCTTTTCTTAGTATTTGGGAGTGATATAGACTCATAATTTTTTAAAAGCTAAAGTAGAATTTTCAGACGATTACGATAGTGTTGTATGAAAGTAAAAAATGATATTTGAGTTGCACACACATACGCACTCACCCATCTACCCAGATTATGGTATAAACACTAAACCACAGCCTACTAATAAAAAAATTGTTTTGTTTGTTTGTAACTAATTTTGTCATATTGTAATAAGTCACTGAAATAGTATTTTATATAACAAGTGGCTAAAATGGTGTTTTTTTTTTTACAAGTGGGGTGTTTATAGTACGAGCTGAAGGCGAGTGCTATAAGCCACATGAGTAAAAAAAAAACACATTTTAGTCTCGAGTTATATAAAAAATTTTTTGTATTGCCATTCGAAATTAGAAAACAATATGATTTTGTAAAAATAAACTAAATTCTATTGCTGTTTCCATAGAAACCAATAAGTTTTATTTCACTTGTGAAATAAAATAAAATTTCACACTTCTTTCTTTATTTTACACTTGTCAATAATGATATTGTTTTGATTCATTGAAATTGTCAAATAAATGTCATTTTAGGATTTGGCATTACAAAAAGAGAAATAAAGTACTACTGAATACACAACAAACAAATCTAATATGGTGTCCATATAAAAAACAAAAGTTGTTATTAATATCTCTATTTCTTTTACTGTAAAGATCTTAAAAAAGTGTCTGTTCAATGTGTAAGTTAAAACGACAGAACAATTTAAATTAAGGAAATACGAGGAGTTTTCAAAAGTGCACGATTGTGATTTTTCACAATGAGCAAGATGCATGAATTTTAAAAATGCATTAATTTATTATTATTTCATTATACATATTATATAAGCCGAGTATATAATAAAAGGAAACTATAAAAAAAGTTATTTTGTAAAAAAAAATCATTTTAAAATTCAAATTTTATCGGAACAAAACCACGTGACTATAAACGGTACTGATGTCATCTGGCATAACGTTTTAGTTTCATCCATAGACCGCAGATTTTTAAATTCACCGGTGGAGCGCATCAGTAAGAAATAACATTATATGCTTGGCTAATTTGAAAAGCACAGCCAATCAGCTTCGTATTTTATCCACCCAGCGGTAAATTTAGAAAAGTACGGAGACAAGTGACAAGTTTGATAGCTTTGACAGTTTACATCTGCTAGTGCTGAAATATTAAATTGTGTGTTAATTAAATGTTAAATTTTAGTCTGCTGACCTTTAAATATCGATTTGTTTATTTTTGTAAAAATTATTAGTGTATTAATTTATCTAAATGGTAAAAATGACGAACAGCGACTTTGTGCAAGCTCAGAGTGACAATTTGCCGAAAATCGACGTGTTTATGATGAGCAATTTTTTGGTACCGATTACATCAGTGCAGAAATTGGAGGTGGAAAAGCGACAAGGATGCATCATTCATTGTTCGTAACAATAAATTTGTTTACGCTCACTTTTATCCTTTTACTGCAGTTAGATTTAGATACCTAACCTCAGAATATGTAAACATAATGCATTATTTTAATATTTTTATCAACATTAACTATTGTTTTTCGTCTCAGATTATATAACTTTTTTATATTAAATAGTTTGCCACCACTAAGTACATAGATTAAATATCTGTTGAAAATAATACTAATAAACATTGCCAATGCTAAATGCCGGATGACGTCACACGCAAATGGCGGGAAACTTGCTTCGTTTGAACGTGTCTAAATTCTCAGCGAAACTAAATTATTTTTTTATCCTTTAATTCCGATAAAAAAAAAATCAAAAATACATAGAAAATAACGCTTTTTAGTGATCTATTATTCGGTGATGTCAAAAAAATGTATGCATTTTGCTCATTATTTTAAAAACTAAAAAAAGTTGCATCAAATCTAAAAGCACCATTGAAACGCCAAAAAAATTCTCTAAAACTTAATGGAATTTCTATCTTTTATAGTAACCGAGGTAGCAAATGCATGCAGCCTCAATTTAGGATACTGTATGTAAAATATGTAATTGATCCTTCTTAGGACAGACTCAGTACATATTTTAAAACTGGAACTTTTATTGTAATTACCTTGCCGAACCATCCTTTTCCTAATTCTTTTATATACTTAAGTTTTATTCTCGGAAAATCTTTTTCTGATTCATCTAAAATAGAGGATTGAACATAATGATAAAAATTAAATAATAAATAAAATAAGTACTTACTAAACCACGATCTGACATCAAAATCTCCATTAACATAATCCTCAGACGTTCGCGCCTGGAAAAAATATGCCCATTATTTAAATTGGTATAATTAAAACAAATATTTAATAAAAATAATAAGACACCACACAGTCACATAGTACAACCCCCTTTATCCCTAAATGTCTCAAATGACTGGGTAGGAGGGGACTACACATTTCGAGACAAAGGACATTCAAGTATTAAGATTAATTTCTTTTTCTGAAAAAATCCTAGTGCCACAACAGGGAAGCGAACCTGGGCCTCTAGGGTGAGAGCCAAGTGCGTTTGCCTCACAACTCCGCAGTCATAATTGAAAAAAAAATTGTTTTAATAATGGTTGCGAAAAATTCACTTCATTTTTTTTTTTTTATAAAAAACATAAACATAAAACACACCACAGATAGTAGACACCCCCAAACCAAAGCCAAGGAAGGGGGTTACACGTTTTGGAAAAACGCAGACATACATCCATACCCACCGGTGTTATCGATACCGGGGCTGACGATCAAACTCAGAGCACGATAGACAGTTAGTCAGCATATTCGCCACTCAATACACCTTAACAGACTTAGCTACCGTGCCATATATGACATATATGACGAACTTTGTCTATAAACATTTGTTGTAAAGGGTTCATAAGGGAGCTACACCTCTTAGAAGAGAGTAACTGAAATACAATTATTTAGCAATAATTGAATTTGAAACGTCTAGTTCAGTAGAAAAAATTAAATCTGAACAATTTATCAGCTAAACAGTGTTACATATTTTGATAAATTTTTATTTAAATAGGTCAGTTTCAGGGTTAGTTAGGATGGGGTAGACGCTAATTTTTGCCATATTTTTTGTCTCAATTTTTTTAGACATTTGAAAAGGCAAAAATTATTCGTGTTAAAAATGTTTTAAAAAAAGTTCTCTTACTAAATTTGAATAAAGTCATCAAATTATTCATAATAATAGAAGGATAGTCCAATTAAATAAGTCGACAAATCAAAATTTTGAGGTAAATACTTGAATTTTTGATATAAGTTACTTTGATGTATTAGAACAGTATTAATGAAAGAAATTTTTTTTAAACCCCCGGGAAGGGGTGAAAAAATATATAATAAAGTGTTTTTCAAAATTACTCAAAATGTGTAAAAGCTAGTAAAAAAAGTTTCAAACAAAAATTGTAAAGCATGAAATTTTATATAAAAATGATCTCTAAACTTTTTTTGGTATTACTAAAATTAACGGAGTTAGGCTGGTTAGAAGTTAAGGGATGATATGTACAACTTTAAAAAATCATAGCGTGCTGAAAAGTTAATGAATTTAATAAATTTTTTTTTCTATTTACTCAGAAAAATATAAACATTCGTTTCAGAGAAATGGATTTTTTTTAAAATTGTTAATAAAAGTTATAAAAATTTTAATTTTTTTTATTTTCAATTAAAATAACTTTGAACGGTGAAACGAATTTTTTTTACACCATCCTGTTCATCATTTAATATATTGAATATTTGCTTCTGAAAATTTTTTTTTACCCATCATTTTCGAGCAGGTATGAATTTATTTACCTGTTTAAGTCTTTTCCAAACGTAAGACACTGCTCTTGTCACGATAACTAAAAAGAAATAAAGAATGCGTACGACAAAGATAAAATGGTTTCGTATCTGCTGCATTGCCTACAAGACGCGCATACGTTACATCTATACTGCCGTCATAAGTCATAAGGAGAATAGCCCATCTGTAAATTGTCGGTTGGCGAGGAAAGTAACAAAGGCGTTTGTTTTTTTCTCAACTAGTAAATATTAATTAAGAAAATCATGTAGCTGCTTTTTATGCACATATGTTTTTGTACTTTATAATTTTTTAATAATATTTTTAACTGCAGAACTCTTGGATGCTCATATATTATTAGAATCTCATTTATGACATATATCTAGATGCGGCTTATTACCTTATGACGGCAGTAAGGGCATCCGCGCTTGACGTCACAACTAACCTAAAAAATATCTGTTTCTTAAGATTTAAGAGTATTACGCAACTATTATTAAACTCTCTGCCTGGTTCCCGTATTTTCAACTAAAATCTGGTTCAGTGTAATGTTTATGAAGTTCTAAATACTTTGTCCCAATAAAATAGGACTCTTTTTGTAGGTTGAAAATCTAACCTGTATATTTCTATTAATCAACAATATTGAAAAATTATTTATGCGAATTTTTAAATATTTGCTTCGAGCCAGTACCGGCTCCAATCTAAAAATGCGTATACAAACATTAAAAATAAGAATAAACTTGAAAAACTTAAAATTTAAGGTTATATTGGTTACATGATGCAGATGCCCGATATCTCAATGCAGCGGTTGTGAACGTTTTGGTGAATAAATGCTCCTACAAATTGTTAACAAAATTTTTAATTGTGGTCAAGTATAATAAGAGTGTTTTGCGAAATCTACATATACACGCTTCGTTTTATGTACATTTTGGTTATATGTAGGTATTAGACACGTGGAATTTTGTTTACGTGATCTAAATATTTTTAAAATTAATCTTTGAATTGTAATGAAAGAAATTATTACTGTCAATACTTGCTGATTTCGACTAAATTTAGAATTATTTGTTTGACATTATTGATATAAATTAAAAATAAAGTACACAATAAAATTTTTTTTGGCGAGAAAATTTTGCCGACGAATTATTGGAATATTAGAAATAATTGTTTAAAACAGCGTTTTAAATTAGTCGAAGTTCGCGTATTTTAACCAAGGTTGCAAAAAATGCTTTTTCATGCATTTTCGATTAAATTAATAAACTAATCCGTAATGTAGAAGTAAAAATTATTTGCAAAAATGAATATTTGCAAAAGTGAAAATAATTTTTTTTTACACATTAACAATTGAAATAATTTTTCTTCTTAATTTCAAAAAAATTGACAATTACAAATATTTACATTACTTATTTTTTTAAATTACAAAATTTCAATTATTTTAATTTATTATTTTTTAAGATCGTAAGAAATTATTATAAAAATTATTATAATTGTATACATATTTTAAAAATTGTGTACACAGAAATATATTAATCAACAATTTTTTTTTTGTATCATTAATTTCAATTTTGAATGAAAAAAAAATGACATTTAAAAAAAATGATCGATACATTTCCATTAAAATAGATCATTGATATTATTCTATTCCTAATCTAAATAAAAATAAACAGTTTAAAAATAAAATTGGATAAATTAAATAATAAATAATTGAACCATTTTTTGTATGGATGGATAATAACAATTAGAAGAAAATAATTCATTCTTAAAACAAAATGTATGATCCATTTTATATTAAATTAATCTTATGAAAAGTTAAAATAAATATTATTAAAAACAAATTTGTTAACAATTTTTAGGAGCATTTGTTCACCAAAACATACACCACCGCTGCATTGAGATATATAGACTAGTTCACAAGTTCAAAGCCGTGTTAATGCTTAATAAAGCTCGTGAAAATATGAGTGAGGGCTCATTGGATTCAGAATGACACCTAGAAAAATGTGCAAAAGTTTCAAACCCGCATATAAACAATTGCAAAAGTTATAAACAAATGAAGATTGAAAAAATAACAAGTTTCGTTTTTTGCAAATAACTCGAAAACTATTAATATTTAAGAAAATTTAAAGGAAGATTTTTAAAGAGGAATGAATTTCAAATTAAAAAGTCCGAACTCCCGAAACTCTATGTCTATTATTAATAATTTCAATTTAATGTTGAAAATGGAGCTTTGCGCGGCGAACACCAAGCCATTACGATGCTCTGAAACCGGCCGTAATAAGTAAAAATATTTTTTATGTTATTAAATATTAATTTAAACATTTTAAAAAATTATGGTATTATTTAGACACTTAAAGGAACAATATCCCGTTGGAAAAAAATTGTTTCACCGATTTTTCATAAAATGAGCCTATTGTTGTTTTGAGTTTTGCTCGAAAACTATGCATTTTTCCTATAAACACGTCAATAGAAAAGTTGTTGAGAATTAAATTTCCAATCGAAATGGCACCTTCAGAAGTCAACTTTTTTTTTACAAAAATACGCCCAGAAAACAAAACAAAAAAAAAACGAAAAAATGCAATTTTTTATTTTTTTTAATTTTAGCCTGTAACTTTTTTCGGGTACATTTAGGCATAGACATTGCTGCATAAAAAAAAAGCTGGCGTTTTACCGTTAAAATGATTATTAACGAGTAAAACGTCAGCTTTTTTTATGCAGAATGTGTATGCTTAAATGTACCCGAAAAAAAGTTACAGGCTAAAATTAAAAAAAATGCATTTTTCCGTTTTTTCTGTTTTGTTTTCTGGGCGTATTTTTGTAAAAAAAAAATTGGCTTCTGAAGGTACCATTTCGATTGGAAATTTAATTCTCTATAACTTTTCTATTGACGTGTTTATAGGAAAAATGCATAGTTTTCCAGTAAAACTCAAAAATGTGAAAAGTGGACCTTTTTACTTCGATCTCAAAAACGCATCCCTTTAAATGGTAGCACTCAGCGGTTTTCTCATATTTTGGAGTCAATTGAACATAAGAAACAATAAAAACCCTTTAACGTTTTAATTCCTTTCAACCCTCTTTTTTTGGACATAGACAATAGCCTACAAATATTGTGATTAAAAATTTAAAAATTTTCTTTAAAAATTTTTTTAAATTGTTTATAATATTTTGTTCCATTGTTTCATTATTTAAACAAATTATTAAGAAAAAAATTTATTCTTAAACTTTATTATTTGCAATTCTCTACAAGATGGAAAAAAGAAAAACAAATTGTTGTTAATTTATTTGTTTATTTAATAAACAATTTGTTATAAACAATCGCCGAATGTGTTTATATTCTTTTTAGATAGAAAAAAAAATAACAAAAACAACCGTATACACAAACATGTTAAATTTATTTTTCTTTTTACATGTTTATGTATACGGTTGTTTTTGTTATTTTTTTTTCTATCTAAAAACATTCGGCGATTGTTAATAACAAATTGTTTATTAAATAAACAAATAAATTAACAACAAAAATTTTTCTGTTTTTCGTCTTGTAGAGAATTGCAAATAATAAATTTCAAGAATACATTTTTTTCTTAATAATTTGTTTAAATAATGAAAAAAAGAAAAACATTATTATAAACAATTAAAAAAAAATTTAAGAAATTTAAGAAATTTTTTTTATTTTTAATCGCAATATTTTATAACAAAATGGCAAACAAGTTTTGATAAGGTCTCCATAAAGCGAAATAATTTTAGTGGCTTTTGTTTAACAATTATTCGACTTGAAATATAAACGTAAACTCTAAAAAAATTTGTTAATTAACAATAGGCTCATTTTATGAAAAATTGGTGAAATAATTCTTTTTTCAAGGGGATATTGTTCCGTTAAGTGTCTAAATAATACCATAATTTTAAAAAAATTTTAGATTAATATTTAATAACATAAAAAAATATTTTTACTTATTACGGCCAATTTCAGAGCATCGTAACGGCTTAGTGTTCGCCGCGCAGAGCGCTGAGAGATAGAGTTTCGGGAGTTCGGCTTTTTTATTGGAAATTCATTCCTCTAAGAATCGTTCTTTCAATTTTCTTAAATATTAATAGTTTTCGAGTTATTTGCAAAACACGAAACTCGTTATATTTTCAATCTTCATTTGTTTATAACTTTTGCAACTGTTTATGTGCGGGTGTGAAACTTTTACACATTTTTCTAGACGTCATTCCGAATTCAATGAGCCCTCACTAATATTTTTACGAGCTTTATCAAGCATTAACACGGCCTTGAGCTTGTAAACTAGTCTGCATCTGCATCATGTACCTAACATAACCTTAAATTTTAAGTTTTTCAAGTTTATTCTCATTTTTAATGTTTGTGTACGCATTTTTAGCTTGGAGCCGGTACTGGCTCCAAGCAAATATTTAAAAATTCACGTAAATAATTTTTCAATATTCTTGATTAATAGAAATAGACTGCTAATTACAGGTTAGATTTCCAACGTACAAAAAGGGGCCTATTTTATTAGGACAAAGTGTCTAAAACTTCACAAACATTACACTGAACTAGATTTTAGTTGAAAATACGGGAACCAGGCAGAAATTTTAATAATAGCTGCGTAATACTCTTAAATCTTAAGAAACACATATTTTTGAGGTTAGCTGTGACGTCACATGCAGATGCCCTATAGATGTGACGCATGCGCGTCTTGTAGGCAACGCAGCAGCTACGAAACAATTTTATCTTTGTCGTATGCATTCTTTATTTCTTTTCAGTTATCATGACGTCACAAGAGCAGTGTCTTACGTTTGGAAAAAAACTAAGCAAGTAAATAAATTCATACCTGCTCGAAAATGTTGGGTAAAAAAAAATTTCAAAAGCAAATGTTCAATATATTAAATGATGAACAGAATCGTGTAAAAAAAATTCGTTTCACCGTTCAAAGTGGTTTTAATTGAAAATAAAAAAAACAAAATTTTTATAACTTTTTTATTAACAATTTAAAAAAAAATCCATTTCTCTGAAACGAATGTTTATATTTTTCTGAGTAAATAGAAAAAAAAATTTTTAAATTCGTTAACTTTTCAGCACGCTATGATTTTTTAAAGTTGTACATATCATCCCTTAATTTCTAACCGGCCTAACTCCGTTAATTTTAGTAATACCAAAAAAAGTCTAGAGATCATTTTTATATAAAATTTCATGCTTTACAATTTTTGTTTGAAACTTTTTTTACTAGCTTTTACACATTTTGAGTAATTTTGAAAAAACTCTTTATTATATTTTTTTTCACCCCTTCCCGGGGGTTCAGAAAAAAATTTCTTTCATTAATCGTGTTCTAGTACATCAAAGTAACTTATATCAAAAATTCAAGTATTTACCTCAAAATTTTGATTTGCCGACTTATTTAATTGGACTAAGGAATAAATATCTGTAAATTGATTTTTTTTATTGAGCAAAATATTAAAATAACGATATAACCTGTCGCATACCTATAAATATTAAATTAGTCTGGCTTTTACATACACTACTTTGAGTGCTGTATAAATTTCAGGATTTATCAAACACCTAAAATACCCCTTCATAATACAATTTAGGATCTTCTGTCTATACACCGCAAATGATCAAAATGCTTGGCAATATTTTTTATTTATTTAAAAGGGCATCAAATTTAACATATTTTAACATTTGTACCTTTACATTGCATATTTTTTCAAATAGAGTTTTTTGCAATTTTCAAAATTTAGATGTGGACTACAAACCATTGCCAGCCTGCCGTCGATATCTCCTTCAGATAATATAAAAACATCATTTTAGAAAGTTACAGCTTTTATCAAAGTCAAATCGTTCAACAGCTCTTAGACTAATCTACCTCATAGGAGTGCTATAAATGGTAATACAGCATCCATAATGTAGATAGATATAGACCAAATTTGCATAAATTGAGCAAATGCACAACCGATTCTGCACCCGACAACCGGTTCTGCAGTTGGTAATAGCTAAATCCGACTTCCAAGTACAGATAGCTGGGTTACAGGAGTTGCTACCCTCTCAGCTACACCAAGGTATTACTTAATAAAGTATATAATGATACACATAATATAATATTCTGATAAGTTACAATAAATCCCTTGATATCAGCCTTAAATCTGGGTGAATTTAATAAAGTTAATAAGCCCGGTACTTATAGAACACCATACAGAAATTTTATCGTTAAACACTATGTTTTTTATATAATTAGTAGTAAACAGTGGCGGCTGGTGAAATTTCAATATTTTTTTTCTCGTCTGTGGCGCATGGGACCCATACGAAACTTGGGAAATAACATCTAGAGAAGCACTTCTTTAATGACCCCTAAAAAATTTTGAAAAAGCAGTTTGCGAAAAAATTTTTGAAAATTCGCTAGCCTCCCCTGGGTCTAGGGACCCCTGTTTACTTTTATTTTTTTTTGTCATATGCATTTGACTTTTCATAAAAATGCATCGACAGATTTTGGAGTTTGTGAAAATATTTTCATTACTAACTGATATACAACGAATTGAAATATTGTAATTTGTTAAATTGTAAATTACAAAATTTCAATTCATTGTATTTCAGTTAGTAATGAAAATATTTTCACAAACTCTAAAATCTGTCGATGCATTTTTATGAAAAGTCAAATGCATATGACAAAAAAAAATAAAAGTAAACAGGGGTCCCTAGACCCAGGGGAGGCTAGCAAATTTTCAAAAATTTTTTCGCAAACTGCTTTTTCAAAATTTTTTAGGGGTCATTAGAGAAGTGCTTCTCTAGATGTAATTTCCCAAATTTCGTATGGGTCCCATGCGCCACAGACGAGAAAAAAAATATTGAAATTTCACCAGCCGCCGCTGGTAGTAAAGATGGCTAATGGGCAGGTGGTTAGCTCAGAGCTCTCTGACAATAAAAGTGAAGAAAGTGGCAAAAATCAGTGTGCTTTCTGTAAAAGTGTTGCAGCTAGTGGTGTCAAATGTAGTGCTTGTAATAAAATGTACCACAATTCTTGTGCAACTAGAGTTGTTGGATTAGAAATAATTGGAAGAGGGATTGTTGATTGCTGCAGAAAAAACAGTAATCAGTCAAATTTACAAGAGCATAATATAACTCCAACTGATTCTCCTAGTGAAGGTCAGTTAGAAGTAATTTATTTAAAACAATTATTAGAAGAAAGAAATACAGTAATTTGTGAATTAAGAAATGTTATAAAATATCAAGAACAAGTTATTGATATGTTAAAAGATAAGAAGGATGAGAAAAAGCAATCTACTCTAAATAAAAACTTTTCAGTATAAAAAAGAGGAGATAACATGAATTTACTTATCCGGACAACAATAAAGTAGACAACCAACACAGCACTGCTGAAAATGGGACAAAAATAGGGACAACAACTTATGCTCAGATTTCTGCCTCTCAGGTAAGAACTGCTGTAAATAATGCTCTTGAATCTTCACAACCAGAAGGAACATTCAAAACAGTCTCTTACAAAAGACAGAACACATCTAGAGTTAACAGAGGTACTGCAATTTTACCTGAGGAAGAATTATTTAAAAGTTCACCTAGCAAAATGTGGTTATACATAGGTAAAGTTAAGAAGGATGTAAATACTGAAATTGTTAGAAAATATATAAAAACAAAGGCGTCCATAAAAAATGAGGACCAACTGATGGTTGAACAATTAAATACAGTCGGGCATTTAAACTCATTTAAGGTAGGACTCAATTATCAATACTTCGGTTTGATTAACTCTACCGATTTTTGGTCAGATGGAACGATCTTCAGGAGATTTAATTTCAAAAAGAAGCTTGCAGCAATTCCAGCGGAACAGCAAAATTGGGAGCAAGGTACAGAAAAATCAGAAAGTTATGATGTAGGTAATGGGCAGGTTAATACCAATGATAAAAATTTTCTGAAAGTTGTCAACAGTCAGTCTATAAAATAGAAGGAATAACTATTTACTACCAAAATGTTAATGGCCTGCGTACAAAAATACCAGAACTTATTAAGAATATACCTATTACTAATAATGACATATTAATTATTATGGAAACATCATTATCTACAGACATTCACAGTTCTGAACTGGGGTTCGTTAACTACAATGTTCTAAGAAGAGATCGTGACCTGGAACTCACAGGGAAAATGCGCGGTGGAGGTGTCTTAGTGGCTGTTCATAAGAAATTTAGTGCTCACGTTATTGCCTACGATTATGGTAATGCTCAGAAAAAATTTGAAGAATTATAGTTATCAATTAACCTGGGGAAACAAAAATTAATTTTATGTGCGGTGTATATACCGCCGCAGTCTAGTCAAGAGAGTTATCATTTACACTGTGATGCTACTGAACACATGGCCACAGAATTTAGTGATTCGTTAATACTCACAGTAGGGGATTATAATCTACCTGACATAACCTGGTGCAATGACCATCTTGGTTTTTCTACTTCAGGTCATAACCTGGCTGCAGAAAGTCTATTAGAATCATTTTCTTATCTGAATTTGTATCAACATAATAATATTGCTAACACTAATAATGTTATTTTAGATCTAGTTTTTTCTACCAGCTCTAATATTATTATTACATGTGCAAATGAAGCTCTGGTTAAATGTGACAGACATCACCCAGCATTAAATATTAATGTTCAATGTGATGTGCCAGTTCAGAGTTTGGATTATGAGGAGTTTGTTTATGACTTCAAGAACTGTGATTACAATGTCATTAATAATTTTCTTTTAAACTTAGACTGGGATGACATCCTTCATGTAGAAATTGAGAGTGCTGTTGATCTATTTTATGTATATCTGTATCGATGTATTGACATTTTTGTTCCCAAAATTAAATTAAAAAGTAATTTTAAATTTCCCATATGGTTTGATGCAAATTTAAAACAAAATATAAAAGCAAAACGAAGTGCACATAAACAATATAAAAGTTCAAAATCTCAAGATGATTACAACACGTTTAGTCAATTAAGAGCTTTGTGTAAAGAACAATCGGAAATTTGTTATAATAAGTATATCAATAAAGTCGAAAATAGTATTATGTCTGACCCGAGAAATTTTTGGGATTATATACGTATTAAACATAAAGATGATATTCCTTTGTATTATTATGACGAAATAGCCTCTGATGGAGAATCAATTGCAAATTTATTTGCACAACACTTTTCTTCAGTTTATAATGACCCTATCGACAATGATACAGTAAATTTATTGGACTACAGTCTCTCATCTATTAATATTAGTGGAATATATATAGGAATTACAGAGGTTTTAGAGAAATTAAACAATATTGATATTAGAAAGGGCCCTGGGCCTGATGAAATAGCAGCATATTTTTTAAAAAGTTGTGCATTTGCTTTGTCTAGGCCATTGTGGATTCTGTTTAATAAATCAGTGTCCTCTGGAGTATTTCCAGAAGTTTGGAAAAAATCTTATGTGGTTCCCATATGTAAAAAAGCAGGTGATAAAAACTCAGTTCTGAATTATAGACCAATAACGAAAATTTCCCAGATTCCAAAAATTTTAGAGTCCTTAGTTAATGATTACTTAAAAATCCAATTGAAAAACGTTATCAGTACAAACCAACATGGTTTTTCTCAAGGACGTTCGATCAGTACTAATTTATTGCTATATGAAAACTATATTCTCAACGCCCTAGAAAAAGGAAACTGTGTAGATGCAATCTACACAGACTTCTCCAAGGCATTTGACAAGGTAGATCATTTGCTCCTAATAAATGTGCTTTCTCATTATATCAGTAGTAAGTTATTATTATGGCTTCAATCGTATCTTAATAATCGAACACAAACAGTAAAAATGAAAAGTTTTTTTTTCCACTATAATAAAAGTAACCTCTGGAGTGCTGCAAGGGGCACATTTAGCTCCATTGTTGTTTAACCTCTTTATCAACGATGTTGAGAACTGTTTTGTGCATAGTATGGTATTACTGTATGCCGATGACTTAAAGATCGTATTTGAAATAAAGGATAGTGTATCATCCCTGGAACTTCAGGAAAACCTTGATCGGTTTGATGTCTGGTGTTCTCAGAAAAATATGGTGTTGAATACTGATAAATGCAAATATATACAATTTGGTAAAGGAAACTGTAATTCTCCCAATGCATACTTTATTAGAAATGCACCAATTGAAAATGTTAACTTAATAAAAGACTTGGGAATATATTTTGACTCTAAACTTAATTTCCATCACCATATAGATTACATATGCAACAAGGCGCTGAAGACTCTCGGTTTTATCAAGAGGAGTACAAAAGATTTCACTAATATATGTGCAATTAAAGCCCTATATATTAGTTATGTTAGATCATGCGTAGAAAATTGTAGCAGTGTATGGGCACCTTATTTTCAAACACATGTAAATAAAGTAGAAAGGGTCCAAAAACGTTTTTTACGTTTTATATCTTTTAAAATGGGTATACCAAGTGAAATGATGGCATATGACTTTATATTGTCTAAGTTAAATATCCAAAGTCTTGAAAAACGTAGATACAATGCCGATGTTATCCTAGTCTATAAATTGTGTAATAATTATATTGACTGCCCTGATTTGTTAGCATTAATAAACTTTCATACTCCACAAAGACAACTTCGCGTGTAGCTTTGTTCTGGAACATCACAGAACACTTTATGGGATGAATAATCCTATTAATAGAATGATGTGTAACTGTAATAAAATTAATTTGGATTTTTTTAATACTAGTCTTAATGTTCTTAAAAAATATTTGTGCAATAGTTAATGTGATGTAATCTTATATTTGTAGTATTGTTGTTATATTTAATTGTTTATACATTTTTTGTATGTTTATTTCAGTATTTTTGTACTATTGGGGGCATCCCGTTAAATAAATAAATAAATAAATAAATAAATAAATAAATAATTAGTCGGCTGACCGCCAGGAGCCAGCGCTTAACAATCCTCCTAAGGTTAAGGGCAGTTTGCATTAGACCTGACATCATCTTATTATGCTTGCCTCTTATTGTAATTATTAGGTCATCGGCATAATCTTAGATATCTAGATATCAAATCCGCAGTTGCTTAGTTTCGTGAGAAAGCAACGACAACTAGAGACCATAGCAAGAGTGATAGAACCCCTTCCTGTGGGGGGGCAACCCTTGATGACAGTTACTGTCACCGAATTACTGGCAGTCGAACTGGTAAGTTTCTGTTCATTTACGATTGCAAATTAGGCATACCTAGCAGTGAAGCATCGAGCCTCGTTACTTAAAATTTTTTTGCGAATAATTTTTTACAAAATTCGGAATCCGTTATAAACTGTTTATTAAAATGAATCTATACAGTTAAAAGAGTAATAATTTAATAAAATTTGTTAAACTGATCTAAATAATACATAAATGCTTTTGGTCCATATTGAAAATGATTAGTATTTTAAAAATGATTACACAAAACACTAACAAATAATTTTCAAAAGTTTAAACAAAGTGTTTGAATTTACTTCAATAATACATTCTGTAAAAAGAGTAAAATATCCAAGTGGATTAAAATTTGACTAATTTGACACTTTAAAATAATATTTGCGAGCTCTTTAAATTTTAAAATAATTAATTATATTGGATGGATCCTACATAACTTTATTTTTCTTCAAGCGTATAACAATACTTACATTATATATTGCAACACGTCCTGGAGAAAGAGCCTATTTTTGTACTAATACAAATATTTTTCATTTTTTTCCTAGGACAAAAATGAAACAATGTACACTCCCGTGCAAAAGTAAGTAGGACAGTGACAGTAGAGGTGTAATATATATGTAATATAAATATATCTATCTGCTTTTCCACGCAGATAATTTACTAATTGCTGATTGTATTCAACCATCATTTATCCTTCGTCTTCCAGTTAAAGGCCCTCTTTTAATACTTGTACAGTAATAAATGCTGCCCTATTTAGTTTTGCACAGCAGTGTACCTATCATGCAACGAATTAAAAATCCAAGTAGCTATTGACTTGTCAAAACTGTCAGTTTTAAATTTCACGTAGGATCGTTTTTCAAATTAAGCAAAAATGTCTGAAGAAATGCAGTGCACACCACCTGAATTACTTGAAATTGCAAATTCATCAGTGGCAACATTAATTCCCTCGAAATCCAAAAAAATTTATGATAATGCATACGACAAATTTATAAAATGGGCCAAGGACAACAACGTACATATGTATTTGGAAAATGTGATGATAGCATATTTTACACATTTATCCAAAAAACTGAAAAGTTCAACTCTATGGGTGCAATATTCAATGGTAAAATCTAAATTAAACATCGAACACAATGTAAAAAGTGGCAACTATTCTAAATTAATTTGCTTTTAAAAATTTTACCTACCTATGTTTAATTTATAAATAAAGTGGTTAGTACTATGTTATGCTTAATTAATAAATAAAATGGTTAGTATTACGTATATTTTATTTTTTTGCCAAGATTGAACATATTTGATATCATTTTTCGAAATTAAAGTCGCAATTTTTTATTTTGACGCTTGAAGAAAAAATAGCATTATGTCACTCGGAGTAGAAGGCACATTACATGTTTCGCCCAGTTGCTCAGCCTCGGCTGAGCAAACTTCTGGGCTCAACATAATAATGTTCGCCTTCTCTTCCTAGTAACATAATATATTATTTTATCAGTAAGGCATCTTTTTGTGTACATAAAAATAAAATAAAGCACTCGAAACAATATACTTACAATTATTTGTTCGTTGGCAAGAAAAACATTATTATTGTAATGTGGAGGTGATAAAGGAGTAAATATAGTAAATTCTCCATTGGCAACAGGATTTACATGACCATGATCCAAATTAGAATCTGTAGAAGCAATAACTGGACTATCTCGAAATTCCTAAAACAAAAGTGTACTTGGTAATCTGTGCACTTCTCCTAAGTAATAATTTAGGGTGACCAGGCTATATGAGAGAGGTGTCCGCTAATGTTACTGCACCTGGGTGGAACATACATCGTAAACCCCAATAAGAAAATAAATGAAATACAAAAATGTGTATCTATTTTATACTCAGCTTTGGTAAGTTTTTAGTGTACCTTAACATTTTAAACTGGAGCCTACTGAGGCTCCCAATGGTCCTAAGTATAAACTATCCATAAAGCTTTATTTTACTTGTTAGAACCACTAAGAATTTTTACAGAGGTTCCATAACATGCATTTGACCGTGCGCTTGCCCGTGCAGAGTGACAAAGTTACTTCACTATTTCTTTGCAGGAATACCGTGGCTTTAACGATAAATTTTGTTAGGACATTTTTTATTCAGAAACACGTGGTCTATCCAGCTATATTTTTTATTTTTCCCTACCCTGACTTAACTTTAATTTTGAAAAAATGGATGAAAAAATTTTTTTTTCACTTTTTTTATGTTTTGCATCCAAGCGGAATGTAAACTTTTCAGGATATTATTCCATACACTTTCACAAACTCTTAAAAAAAAAATTATTCATTTTACAAATTTTTGGACATTTCACTATAAAATTTTCTGTCGTCTGGGCTACTGTGCTTTTTGTCACTAATGAAAGCAGTAGTTTAAATTTCGAATGGTGTGTGAAGTACAAAGGCACCAATCGTCAACCCAAATCACCAGAATTCACCAATTAGAAGCAAATACAAACATTCTCAGAGGGAGTTTAAGAAGTTTTTGGGATAAATACCAATATTAAAATAGTAAAAATGTATTTATTCCGTGTACGACCAAACAAAGTAGATATAAGACAAGTTAGATTAGACCAAACTCATGAATTTAAATATATATTAAATTACAGATAAAACTAACCAAAATTATCAATATTCAGACACACTTGACACATTATAAAAATATCCATGCAGTAAAAGGTCTGTTAGATGTTTTTTAAAACATTTATTACTTCAGTTGGTATAGTAGTTTGTTGTAAAGCATAAAGTAATTCCGATATATCAAGTAGTGCACATCATCACTAGTGATATTTTGACGTTATAAAGTATCAATTCAAAATTATATCAGCATGCAAATTCCGTATGCATATATGGAACACTTAAGTTGGTACTGTGGTACAACTATGTTTTCTAGGTACCGTGTGTGTAGTCGCGGGCTAGGCATGGGGAGTAAGAATTACAACATCGCGTGTGCCAGCTGGCTGAAATGAAATAACAGAGCTGGGATGCTCCACCGACGGACGAATTTACGGCTGCCGGTGTTGTCATATCTCTCGCGCTACGTGAATGTACATGCCTAATGGGAAATTACACGCACGGTATATTGTCACCCATTGCTTGTATCATGTTGTAATTTTATTGTACGTTTAATAGATGTTTTAGTTTGTTGGTTTAGTTAATAAAGTTTCATAAATAGGTAAAGTTCAGTTAGTGTGTTTTTCAGTATTAATATTATAGTGAATAGTTTACTTGAAGATTATATACAATAACTTGGACATCATGTAAACGAAGTAAAATTGTGACGTCAGTTTAAGAGTGACGTGCACCGCTTGATATATTGGAAAAACTTTACCGATATGTACAGAATTTTCTTCAAATCGAAATTATGTGATGCACAACAAACATTTTTACCTTACTAAATATTTAAGAATTTTGGATGGTACTGATAATAACGATATACTTAGGTCTATAATAGTTATCCACATTACCCCCTTTTTGGAACAACTTTCGCTTTTTTAAAGAGATAAATCAAATTTACACAGTACTCTGAGATGTTCTAAAATATTAGCACTAATACCATTCACACCTACAGAATTAGTTTTTAAACTTTATATTTAAAATTACACTAACCATAACAAACATGTATTTGGAAGACATGCATAATTAAATATGATAAATTCAATATTATTTGGAATTTTATCAAGAACTTTTTTTGGCATCTCGGTAAAAAATAAGTTATAAGTGAAAGGCAATTTCTTTTTTAAGATTGTTTTACTTTTTTTAATACTTGTATAATTTTTTGTTTTTAATTTCAAATGTGTTATTGTCTTCCATGTTGCTTACAATTTATTCTCTGTTCCCAAATAAAAAATATCATTATATAGTTTTTTTTAACCTTAGTTACGATCATACTTTTTATGAAACTATATATGTATATCATTATAATGTGTTGAGAAAATAAATGGATATGTACTCAAATATCTTAAAAAAGAAGAATAATGTCCGATTTGTTTTTTGTTCAGTTTTTAATATTATTGCTATATACCGGGTGTCCCAGAATCACGTTAGCAGGCGATATCTCTGTAATTTGAAAAAATAAAAATATGAATTAAAAAAAAACTACAAAAGGCATAAAAGCCCCCATCTTATAGCTCCCCTGGAAATGTAACCTTGATGGTCGTACCCCGTATAACTAGAGTCTGAAATCGCATCCCCACATAATTCTGGGCATAGTGATATATCATATACCATAAACCAACCAACCAAAAAAAAAAAAAAGAACATGCATACATATAATATATAAAACGTGTATAACAAACTGACAAACAAACAAATGCACAAACAATCGCTACAAAATTTATATGATCACCGTGCTAGGAATTCCATGAAAGGGTAAAACACTTTGGTCGTCAATAACTGTTTTACCCAATTAGAGAATGTATTAGAATAGAACAGAATAGAACACTTTATTTGTCTTATGGCTACAATATTTTTAGATAAGATATAACGTAAAAAAATAGAAATATAGTAAAATACAAAAGTCAAAATTACATACATACAGATTAAAACGTACACTAATAACATACACTAATAACATACATATAAAACATTGAAATTATGCTAAATCAACTCCCCCCCAATGGTGTAGAATGGTAATTACTTCCATATCCAGTGGAAGTATAGTAACGACAAAAAATTTTTTTAAAATTTTTATTGTTCAAATAGGCTTAGAATGTCATGAAACGTCGAGATTTTAAGTTTGCGCAAAAACAATGTCTGTCTGTCGGTCTGTAACGTTTTTTTTTGTGCGCACGTTTACTCTGGAAAGGGTTGGGGGGTAAACTGGGGTAAATTTGGGGTAAATAGCTAAATCACGCAGGTAAGAGTCCAGAAAATTGGTATTTAGTATATACCAGAGAAGCTAAGATCTCAAAAAAATTTTTGGAATTAGCCACCCCCATTACTACCCCCACCCCATTATTAAAGGGGATGAAAAAAAATTATGATTTAGTGTGTGTACAAGAACCAGAAACCTCAAAATATTTTTTTCTCCACCCCCACTACCACCCCCTTATCACCACCTCCACCCTTCTACCGATGTGGGGTATCGTTTTATAGGTTTTTGGGGTAGAGGATTTCAAATATTATATTATTAAAGTTCCATAAGCAATTATTTCCACATACAAAATTTTTTCGTTGTGACTTGGATCGAAAATCTGGATGTGAAGTAGTGATTCCTTGGGCAGCAGTTTTTTTAAACTTTTTCTTAAAGACTTGAGCAGGCAAGTCTCTGAAGTTTACGGGAAGCATAAAAGAGTGATCTTTGTAAAAAGCCTTGTCTTGTATTATGGGTGTAAATGTCAGCATATGATGGGAATTTATTTTCGTTTTCATAACTGCATATTAAAATATTTTTAATAGATAGGTACATGCTATTGTTAATATTTTTTTCTTTTTAAAAATCTCTCTACAAGAGGTACGACCATCAAGGTTACATATTAGTCTAATAACTCGTTTTTGTAAAATGAACACTCTTTTTACATGGGCGGATCGATTATAACTAATAGCTGAGTAAAACAGGCAATAGAGAATCTGGATTAAGTTTATATTTTAATTGTTTAATTGCAAAGTAGGCCTTATTCAATTTTTTTGAGAGAAATGTAAATTACATTCTTGCCATGTTAGCTGGTTGTCAACGATGGTTTCAAGAAATTTTGAATATGGTTCAAGTTTAATAGGTTTATTGCCGAAGGGAAGTTAAAATTGTAGGCTTTTTAAAATTTGTTATGAAATTGAATCATGACTGTTTTTTCACTATTTGTTATCAATATTTTTTTTTTAGTAATTTAATTTAGTAAATTGTTTTTTATAATTCTGAGATGCACCTTCAGTGCCTATACTGTGTCATATCCTATAACTTAAGTATAGGTATATATAGTATATAAGTTCCTTGGAAAAATAAATTATTCTTATTAATTATTATTATTATTATTATCATTATCGATTTTTGTGACACCAATCATGGAACTGAGATAAAGTAGTTCTAGTATTGCTCTCTACTTCTTTTGGATCATGATGTGAGATAAGAACTGATGTATCATCAGTGTATAAAAATAGTTTACCATCTCTTAGGTGGTCGGGAAGGTCGTGAACATACAGTAAGAAGATTAATGGTCCAAGAACGCTCCCTTGCTGGATACCAGGGTTCATATTAATGTGTTTTGATTTTGCATCATGTTTGACATAAAATTTTCTGTTAGATGAGTATGACGAAAGTATGAAAGTTGTTATTTTTAATTTCGAGTCATAGGATCTTATTGTACAATTTTGAGCCCCAGCGATCCACTCCCTGGGATTGTGTTATATACAGTTGGTGAATTGGAATTTGAAGTTGTTCCCTATTTCTTGTATTGCAGTTACAATTTTCGAAATTATGTGCATATTTGTTTCTTTGTGCATGCACATATTTAAGACAACTGAATATGTACAGTACCAGCATCGTAAGTATGCCATGTTCTTTGAAAGCATCTCAGCAACTCTCTCTGTATATCATACCACATGCTTTAATTGCCTTCTTTTGTATGACGAAAATTTTTCGAGTGTCAGGTGCTGTATATACACATTTTATTTTAAACCAGTCCTAGGTCGAGCAATCATGAAACATGTTATTTACAAAATTGCTAAATATAAATTTATTTTCCCTCTTTACATTAATAGTATATTACGTAATGAGAATTGTAAGAAGCATATTACGCACGAATGGAAAAGTTACGCACGATGCCGCGTAGCGGCGAGTGCGTATTTCCATGAGTGCGTAATTGCTTTACAACTCGAATTATGTACTATACTTTACCTACGATCATATTTATTTATTTATATAGTAAAATCTGGATTTAGTTTACTAGTCAACAATGTCATTCAACAAATATTATGTCAGTTTTGACAGCGTTTGAAAATTACGTAGGCGCATTTGTTTTTTTAAACCCCGCATCAGCGATATAAGCCACCTATAATTGTGTGTCCCGTGCGTTTTGTTTACCGTACGATTTGTTTACAGTGCGTTTTGTTTACAATGCGTAAAATTCAACTTACATGGATGGCAGGTAGTACGCTTTTTACTATTTATAGTAGTGATCGTAGGTAAACATTTTAAACATATACTGGCCCACCTCCTGTCCATCACTATTTATGTCAGAGTCACTATTAGCTTCAGTTTCCTTTGTTTGATTTTCGCATGTGTTATCATTGGCTTCACATATGTACATTTCAGTGCATTTTAAATTATTGGCTATGCATTTGCGTCACCTTGTGCTGTATTTATTTTTCTTCCCTCTTCTTCCTTTTGCACTGTAATCCAAGACCTGACGTAAGTTCTGCGGGAAAATTCGAGTAGGGAGAATTTTCTTTCAGGAATTCTTAGTAGGCGACTTAGTAAATATTTTTTACCTGGATGGACATTAGCCACCTGGTACGTTCTCCCCCTATGACGTCATCAAATATGGCGGACGCTCGATCACAAAACTGCTTATATCTCTGTTAATATTTGACCGATTTTCATTAAACTTGCACTGTTTTATAATAGCTTTTACTGTTCTTACAGTATTTAATATTCTTCGTTTTAAGATAAATTACAGGGTCTTCTCAGATGTGGTTACCTGTACCACAAATGAACCTAACTGTTATTTTTTTGATAAAAAGTCACTTTTTATAAAAAAAATTAGCTTGTTAAAAAAATACGATTTGGGTTAAGAAAAATTATTTTTTTCATACAGGGTGCCTAAAAATTCAAAAATATGAATTTTACCTAAGAGTAATCTACCTTTATTTTTCATTTTTAATGAAAATTCCATTTAAAAAAGTTGTTTATAATTACTTTCTTAGTCAATATCTAAAATTTTAGGAAAATACTTTTATTTTTTTAAAACAAGAAATTCTAAATGTTTAAATAAAAAATATTTTAATTAACAACTAAACGTTTCAATTAACTAAGTTTTTATTCGATAGGAAAACCACCAATTTCCCGCACTTTTGTAATCATCTTTTAAATTTATCATAAACAGATCGAATCATCTTTTGATCTACTTCTGCGATAGTTTAAATTATTACTCCTTCTTTTAAATCCCAATATCATGGGCTAAATAATCTTTAAAAACTTTTCCTTTAAAAATTCTAAAGAAAGTGATTGCATGCTGTTAGATCAGGGGTCCAAGCCGGCCGATGAATGGGGCCCAATCATCTATCCATTTTGAGGAAAATGTCTATGAATCTGGCTCTAGTTCTTGTAGGAAATGTTGAGTAGGGAGATTTTGTTTTCAGGAATACTTAGTAGATGTCTTAGCAAGTATTTTTGACTTGGGTGGACAATCACCACCTGGTACATTTTCCCGCTATGACGTCATTAACCCTTTTAGGACTAATGTCATATATACGCGACGAACCTCATTTTGTTTAATCGGCCTAATGTCGCGTATATACATCACTGGTTATCTGTAACTGGCAGCCAAGTGTCGTTCATTGGCGATATGAAATTATTTCATCATTCTCTGAGGGCCTACTGTCGCAACAGTCTGACGCATGATGATTTTATGCGCATGCTCTACTTCGGTTATCTATTAGTTTGATCGGCCATATTTTTCACGTGTATGAATTATTTTTATTGCCTAGTCAATGTTCATCTTTTTTTATGTCTTTAATTGAATAAAAACTTCATTTGTATTATTTTGAATTAAAAATTCATTTATTAATTACAGTCGCATATATGAGATACAAGGCCCACAAAAGCGCTGACGGGTTGAAAAATAAGTCAGGCCACACAGACCTGTTGTGCAAAAAAAAAAGTCAGCCCAGAAAGGGTTATAGATGGCGACCGCTCGATCACAAGATTGCCTATATCTCTGTTAGTATTTGGCCGATTTGCATGGAAATTGAGTTAATATGTTGTAATCACTATTTATAAGGAGAATAGTAATCCTTTATTAACTATTTTTTGTTTTATTGTTATTATTTTTTTTATTAATACAAAAAGATTTCTCGATATTTTGACTGAATAGGTTATATACTGCAACAAATTCAATACTACTGTTGGAAAATAAGGTAATAATGATAATACCATGAAATCATGAATAAAGTGTTATTATGTTATCATAAAAATCAATATCAGATTTTATTATTCCTTACATATAGGAAGATAAAGAAATTGAGGCATTAAAAAAAAACTCGATTTAAACAAGGATTAACTCAAATTTCGGATTATGACTAAGAAATTAATTATAAACAACTTTTTCAAATGGAATTTTCATTAAAAATGAAAAATAAAGGTAGTTCACTCTTAGGTAAAATTCATATTTTTGAAATTTTTGGGCGCCCTGTATAAAAAAATGAATATACTTAGCACAAATCGTATTTTTTTAAAAAGCCAAATTTTTTAAGAGTGACTTTTTGCCAAAGAATTAACAGTTAGGTCTATTTGTGGCACAGGTAACCGCATCCGGGGACACCCTGTAATTTATCTTAAACCGAAAAATATTAAAAACTAAGAGGACAACAAAAGTTAATATGGAACAAAGTGCCAGTTTAATGAATATCGGTCCAGTATTAACAGAGATATAAGCAGTTTTGTGATCGAGCGGCCGCCATCTTTGATGGCGTCACAGCGGGAAAACGTACCAGGTGGAGAATGTCCACCCAAGTGAAAAATACTTACTAAGACACCTACTAAGTATTTCTGAAAAAAAATTCTCCCTACACGAATTTTCCCACAGAACCAAGTACAGGTCCTGGATTACTAGCCCAGTCGATGAAGGTATTTACCCACAAAAAGTTTCAAACTGTGTAAACTTTTTTTTAATGAGTTCGTGAAAGTGTGTAGAATAATATACTGAAAAGTTTACATTTCGCTCGGATGCAGAACATAAAAGAAAAAGTGAAAAAAAAATTTTTTTCATCCATTTTTTCAAAATTAAGTCAAGTTAGGAAAAAACAAAAAATACAGATGGATAGATCACGTATTTATGAACAAAAAACGTGCTAACAGAATTTATCACAATGCATCCGTGTCACATGACTGTGACACGGATGCATTGAATTTGTCACTGAATCAAAATTTGTTCAATCTGTATGAGTAGCTGTTTTCTTTCGTACTGAAGTAACTGACTGCAATCACTAAACAGCCAATCAAATCGAGATATTTTTGAAATCCTTAATCTCTATTGGTTACTTACTGATTGTATTCACTTTGTTCAGCACGAAAGAAAACAGCTAGTGTTGGTTCATTTAAAAGATGGAAATTGTAGCTTTCTGATGCCTTTTTGTTTTAAACAAAACAAGCAAAGGATGGATGGGAAAAATAAGTATATTATCATGCCCGAACTCAATCTTCGCAATAAAAAATATAGAAAAAAATAAAAGCCCTTCAAAAAATTCAAAAAAACGCTTTCTTCGTTGAGAACTGTTAAAAAATATGTACACTTCATGATTATTATGGTTTATTAAGTTGTAGTAACGTGGATTCAAAAAAAAGTACATCTCAAATCATTTTAATTTAATTGCTTGTGGATTTTCTTGATAAATATATAAACCGCTGCCCAAGGAATCACTACTTCCACATCCAGATTCTCTATCCAAGTCACTCACAACGAAAAAACTTTGTATGTGGAAATAATTGTTTATGGAACTTTAATAATATAATATTTGAAATCCTCTACCCCAAAAACCCATAAAACGATACCCCACATCGGTAGTGGGGTGGGGGTGATAGTGGGAGTGGATGAAGTAAAAAAATATTTTGAGGTTTCTGGTTCTTGTACATACACTAAATCACAATTTTTTTCATCCCCTTTAATAATGGTGGGGGTGGTAATGGGAGTGGCAATGGGGGTGGCTAATGCCAAAAATTTTTTTGAGACCTTAGCTTCTCTTGTATATACTAAATACCAGTTTTATGGACTCTCACCTGCTTAATTTACCCATTTACCCCAAATTTACCTCAATTTACCCCCCAACCCTTCGACGGAACAAGATGAAAATATAATCTAGTTGCAGATCTCGTTAAAGTACATATGTGTACCAAATTTCAAGTCAATATCTTAAACGGTTCCAGAGCAAACGTGCACCCAAAAAAAGTTAGACAGACCGACAGACAGACAGAAATTTTTTTTCGCCCAAACTTAAAATCTCAACGTTTCATGACATTTTAAGCCTATTTGAACAATAAAAATTTTTTTGTCGTTACTATACTTCCACTGGATGTGGAAGTAATATTGGAGGCTGTAACTTGCCGAGAAATTGACCCATTGGAGAAAATAAAATATCACTATTTCGGAAAAAATTTATACTTTTCAAATGTTCAAACACAAATTCGTTTACTTTTATGGATTTTTTCGAAAATATGATTAATCATATCATGATAAGAAATTGAGATTGTCACGATCTTATCCTTATAAAAAGGGATTATAGGAGTGAGTATAGACGTGTAATAAATTTAGCTAAAAAAGAAATGCAAATAATAACTATGTTTTAAAGTCTGGAAATCCAGTAAAATCCATGTGGGACATAGTCAATGATAACAGAAAACTTAAAAAGTATCCTTATCAAACACCCCTAATCTAGACGCAGACGTTCTCAATGGCTTTTTCACTGACATTGCCGCAGAAATTATAAAAAATCTACCTAAATCAAAAGCTCATACTTCGGCTAATGACTTTATAGTTTCCTCAAACATAATGAAACCAAATCTAACGTTCAGTTTCAGATCGGTAACTTGTTGTGAAGTAAGTGAAGCTATTGATATGATAAAGCCTAAAGACAGTAAAGACTGTTTTGACATGAATGCCAAAATCATTAAATTTGTAAAAAATGTGTTAATTTACCCATTAACAAAACTTTTCAACTTATATATAATGGAATATATCCCAGTTCGTTTAAAGTCATTAAAGTTATTCCTATATTTAAAAAAGGCTTTGCCGATGATCCAAATAATTATATGCCTATATCATTGATTCCTATACTATCAAAAGTTTTCGAATACTTACTAAAAAACCAAATCACTAATTATTTTCAGTCAAATAGTTTGATAAATCTAAATCAATGGATTTCAGCAAAGGAAGTCAACTATCCCCGTCATAAATAGCCTAGTCGAGAACATAGTCAAGGGCTTTGAATCAGGAATGTTTGTAGGCTCATCCTTCTGTGATTTAAGTAAGGCCTTTGATTGTGTATTTCATGAAATACTACTCAACAAATTAGAGTATTATGGATTGTCAGCAAATGCCATTTATTTGATGAAGTTATTTGTCTGAGCGCTATCAAAAGACTTTTTATAACAACAAATATTCAGAGCCTCGAAAAATTGAATACGAGGTACCTCAGGGTTCATTGCTTGGTCCAATATTGTTCTTAATCTATATTAATGATTTACCAACTATTGGACTATGTGTTGTTTGCCGATGATGCTACAATCATAAATGTCGATAAAAATTATGAAACCTCTCCCAAATTATGGCAAAATCAAAGGATGATGCAGAACAATGGTTCCTATGTAATTCTTTAAATCTAAATGATGATAAAACTGAGAAAATAGTTTTTAGCTTAAGGCATCAAACTATCGATAATCCTATTAAAGTAAAATTTCTGGGCATCATCTTTAACCCAAATAACTACACGCGAGATACCTTTGATGACTTATCATGCTCTGATCTATTCCACATTAAGCTACGCAATACTTGTATGGGGACATTCTGCCCACGGTGAAAGGGTCTTTAATATTCAAAGAAAAGCTATAAGGCTCATACAAGGATTAGAATTTAGGGCAGATGTTAAAGAACATTTTAAAAACCTTGGTATATTAACTACACCAAGTCTATATACAGGGTCTTTCACGAGGAAACGGACATGATTAGAGAATATTATTTAGGTATTATGCAAATCACATAATACCTAAATAATATTCTCTAATCATGATAAAAGCAAATAAATAAAAAATATTTAATTGTAGAAACGGACATGCTTTAATGCCAGATAGAAAACATCGAGGGTAATCATAATCATCCATAGAAAAAGCTAATTGGGCCTTCCTTGCTGAAATACAGGATGTTTTATGTATTTTTGCCAAAATTTCTTTTGGTTGTTACTTTGTAAAGGAATGGAATAATAAGTTCATATTTGGCTCATATAATATACTAGTGATCCTGAATAAGTACTCATACCACACATAAAAAAATCCAGGTCCGGACTTGAAAAAAAAATGTTTTTGTTGTTATTCAAGAAAACAATACTCTGTATATGTTTTTTTTTATTTCAATATTAAATTCGAATAGTACATAAAAAACTGAACAGAATGGCTTCATTAATTTTTTTACCACACCCTTGACGTCTTCGTAATAAATTCCACTAAATAAAGCAATATGAGACTTTAGAAAATATCGATGAATGATACGCGCAAAAAATGCTTATTCTACTAAATTAAACATTTACTTTTTTGTCAGCAATAATTATTGTTTTAATTACCAATTTTTATGGATGAGGTAAAATTAATAAAAAAAATAAATGTTGGAGGACACCGAATCAAGAACCCATTTTATTCCTCTCATTTATTAAATGACTAGTGATACAGCAACATAACATACCTATTAACAACAACAATAACTGTAATAAAGTTGCATATTAATAATGCACATGGTAACAGGATAACAACAAAATATCAACAGAATAACTGCCAAAAACAAAAATACAGATATTGTTATAAAACATATTTACAAATTAGAATTATAATTAAATTCTCTGTTCAAAATGTCCTCCTCAGCTTCGATACATTTTCTACTGTGCTTCATTAGATGGCCGATTGATCTTCTTATCACATCTGGACTATCTGTCTCTAATTTTTTTGTGGTATTCAACAATCCTTTGAATTTAATTGCTCCATGCAATCAGTGTCCATTTTGTAGACGTCACCCTTTAAATGGCCTCATAAAAAATAATCTACATGGTTGAAGACCTTGTCGGTCATACGTGAAGAGCTTCGTGGCCAATCCATCTGTTTGTATCACTTAAATGATTTCTAATTTGGTTGGAAAAATGTGGTGAGGCTCCACCATGTTGAAAGAACATACCTCGGATATTTACATTTCCTAAAAGATTCGGTAATGTATGTTGTAAAAACCTTAATTTGAGATTTTTATCTAAACTAATTGGCAAAAAGAATGATAGATCAGACCAGAAATTTTACTTTAAACAATGGCCTTAAACGTAAAATCAGTTAGTTTTAGATTATGAGGTCACTTAAAGAGTGGACATTGACTGCGTAGATCAATGAATTCAAAGTATTGTTGAAAGCCGCAACGAAATTAGAAATAGTCCAGATATGATAAGAAGATCAATCGGTCATCTCGTGAACCGCACTGGAAAATGTACTGAAACTGAGGAGACTATTTTGAACATAAAATTTAATTATAATTCTAATTTGTAAATATGTTTTGACAATATCTGCATTTTTTGTTTTTGGTACAATTTTTCTTTTTTGTTGTTATCTTGTTACTATGTGCATTATTGATATACAACTTTGTTATTACAGTTATTGTTGTTGGTAATAGGTATGTTGTGTTGCTGTATTACCACTTTTTAATAAATGAGAGGAATAAAATAGATTCTTGATTCGGTGTCATCTAATATTTATTTTTCTATTTATTTTCACCTCCTCCATAAAAAAATGTAATTAGAACATAATAAAAAAAAAAGTAAATGCCCAATTTAATAGTGGAAACATTTTTTGCGCATGTCATTCATCGATATTTTCTAAAGTCTGCATTATTTATTGGAATTTATTTCGAAGGCGGTAGAGGTGTGGCAAAAAAATTAATGAAGCCGTTTTGTTCAGTTTTTTATGTATTTTTCGAATTTAATATTGAAATTAAAAAAAACATATACAGGGTATTCTTTTCTTGAAGAACAACAAAAACATTTTTTTCTCAAGTCCGGACCTGGATTTTTTATGTGCATGATACAAGTACTTATTCAGGATCACTAGTGTATTCTATGTGCCAAATATGAACTTAGTATTCCATTCCTTTACAAAGTAACAACCAAAAGAAATTTTGACCAAAATACATAAACACCCTGTATTTCAGCAACGAGGGCCCAACTAGCTTTATCTATGGTTGATTATGATTACCCTCGGTGTCCTCTATCTGTCATTACAGGATGTTCGTTTCCTCGTGAAACACCCTGTATTTATCAAAGCCTAATTTACATTAAAACAAACATTCATAAATATACTAATGTATCCGAAATCCATAATCACAATACTCATACAAACTCCAACATATATACATTAAATATTTAAGGCTAAAAAAATCAAGAAATAGCTTAGATTATGGTCCACTATTTTATAATAAATTACCCCCTTACCTAAAAATGTTTAAATTTATTTAAAATAATAGTATATTATATTACTAGGAGTAGAACGCACTCTTTTTTTGTGTTGAGCCCAGGATTTGCAAACTGGGCGAAACACAAAAAAAGGCGTTCTACTCCATGTAATATATACTATTTTTTCTTCAAGCGTATTAAAATGCAAAAATTCATTTATTTATCATAAATGTACAAATATTCAAACTACAGTCTTACATGTTGACACAATATGACAAGTGGCTAGTGGATAGCGCGCCACCGGTGGCTTTCGGTATTAACATTATGTTACTAGTAAAACAATACCCACTGCGGTGGCGCTTTCGGAACTAACATTATGTTACTAGTAAAACAATGTCCACTACGGTGGCGTTCGGTACTAACATTTTGTTACTAGTAAAACAATGTACTACTTCTACTTCTGTTTTTGGTGACATAATTTAAACATTTTAATACGCTTGAAGAAAAAAATTAAATCAATCCTAGTAGCTTCGGCATTTTATAGTTTGAATGAATTCTTAGAGTGATTTGTAGTCAATCATTCTCTGTGCAGTTGTCAATTCTGACATCCTATATTGCTTTATTATGATTAACTAGACAAGTAGATATTTCCCTTTTGTAAATGTTTTTTATATTTTTAATATTGTGTTGTATGTTTTAATAATTATTTGTAATATTTATTGAATTTTATGTAAACTTTTGACTTGTGTAATGATTTTTTTTTTCAAACGCACCAATAAATTCTATTCTATTCTATTCTATTCTATTCTATAACTATGAAAATATCTTTGATTGTTTTGAATATAAATTCTGGAACTTTTCCAATACATTAACAAATGTTTAAGGAATTCAATGGATATAGCTGAAATGCGGATAGGTGTATCTGTAATAAATACAATACAGTAAAGGCACGTAAAAATTCATGCGAGCGATTTAACGGCTATGTGTGGTGTCTGAGTATGCGTTCATAATTATATATTTTCCCTCCAGGCGCACTATTTATCCTCTTAGTCACTAAGAAAAATGTTAAAAATATGTAATCAGAAAGAGAAAAAAGATTTATTTTTCTTGTTAGAACTGTTAAGAATTTTTAGAGGTTCCTTAGTACGCATTTAACCGTGCGCTTGGCCGAGCAGAGTGACAAAGTTACTTCACTATTTTTTTCCGGGAAAACCGTGGCTTTAGCGATAAATTTTATTAGAAGATTTTTTGTTCAGAAACACGTGGTCTACCCACCTGTATTTTTTGGTTTTTTCTAGCCTGACTTAATTTAAAAATTTTGAAAAAAATGGATAAAAAATTTATTTTTCACTTTTTTTTTATGTTCTGCATCCGAGCGGAATGTAAACCTTTCAGGATATTATTCTATACACTTTCACGAACTCATTAAAAAAAAAAAATTATTCAGTTTGCAACTTTTTGTGGGTTTCACTATAAAATGATCTTTGCCGTTTGGGCTATACTGTGGGATAATACGATTTCATTCAAAGATTGGACTAGTATTATCTTTTTCTGAAAATCCTCTCTTAGTAGTTGTGTTAATTTGCTTGCTATAGCAGGAACATTAATTTTTTGTTTCTTTTTCGTTTCTTGGTACCAGTGCCAGTGTAAAAACAAGACTGGACAGTTGAAAATATCGCAGTACTTCAGAAGCAAAATAAAAAAGTCCATATCCGGTGAACATATTTGATTTGATTTATTTTTACTGATTTTAAAAAGTTTTGTTATGTTTGCGGGTAATCAACGAACTCTAACTAAAGTCACTCAATATAACTTTTCTACTATTCGCATAGAATTTTGAACGGCACATTTCAAACAAATTAAAGACGTGTTATATAAAGTTAAAAACTTTATATTCGTTTAAACTTGTACTCCCTGAAAATATTAAATATAATTGAGTATCTAATTTTTGCGAAGCTCGATTATTGTTTGCCAATGTATTATAACTTTCTAAACACCGACTGTAAACACAAATTGCAAATAGCTCAAAATGCACGTATGCGTTTTGTATTCCTAACAAAAAAAGAATGATCACATAACACCCCTAGATAATGACCATAAACATATGAAAATTGCATATAAATATCAATATTTATTTGGAGTATTCCTCATGAAAATATTTACATATAAGAGTCCTGAGTATTTATATGAGCTATTAATTCCTAGGAGAAACATACATCAACTAAACCTAAGAAACAATGATTTATTTAGCATATATTATACGTGATTTACCATGATATGTGGAAAATAAAATGGTGTACTAGACTTCAATATGGGAAAGCCCCTGCAAAATATTAGAGTGCCCGAGGTATAGACGGAGAGCCGGCCGTCGAATATCCTATGAATAAGATACATGAAAAACTTTTTGTGAGTGATTAGTACTACCACAGTCATAAAGGGAGCCACCTGTTATACGAGCTAATTTTGCCCGTGTCATGGATTTTTGACCTCACTTCCGGTTACGATTTTTAATGTTTTCTTAAGTCATGATTAGTTCCTTGGGTAAAGCTTTTACCCCACCGGACCGCAAGACATGTACCCCCCCCCCGTTTTCGAGGGCGGGGAACACGATGGTGATAATATTTTCCGACCTAGTGTCCAACCGCTACCACTAAATCGAAAAAACCTCCCCCTTTTCCGATTTTCCGGTGCTACGCTTGCGAGGGCTTGCCAGATCTGGTTTTTCTTGGTCAGATTGAATAAAATAAGTAAATATTGACCACAGGTGACCTAACCCACTCCCGGGGGTTGAAACTACCCTCACCCCCAATAACTAAATGCTACGAAAGCAGCGAAAATCAGCTGGAAAACGGTATACCCCCGTTTTTGAGGGCGAGGAATACGATGGTGATAATATTTCCCGACTTACCCTTCACCCACTACCCCTAAACCTGAATACCACCCCCTTTCCCATTTTTTCTTTTATTCAGTTAGAATAAAATAGTTAAATATTTATCACAGGTGACCTAACCAACCCTCCGGGGGTTGAAACTACCCTCACCCCCAATGACTAAATGCCACGAAAACAACGAAAATCAGCTGGAAAACAGTATACCCCCGTTTTCGAAGGCGGGGAATACGATGGTGACAATATTTCCCGACCTACCCTTCACCCACTACCCCCAAATCGAAAAAACCCATCCCCCTTTGTGATTTTGGTTCTTGTACACACACTAAATCACAATTCAATTTTTTTTTCACCCCCGTGGTCAATATTTATTTATTTTATTCAAATTGATATCAAAAAAAACCCGAACCGACAAGCCCTTGCAAGCGTTAACACCGAAAAATCGGAAAACGGGGTGGTTTTTTCGATTTGGGGGTAGCAGTTGGATTCTAGGTCGAAAGATATTGCCACCATCATTTCCCCCGCCTTCAAAAACGGGGGAATACTGCTTTCCAGCTGATTTTCATTGTTTTCGTGACATTTAGTTATTGGGGATGAGGGTAGATTCAACCCCCGGGGGTGGGTTAGGTCACTTGTCGTAAATATTTAACTATTTACGATAGGCCCTCGCAAACCTAGCACCGAAAAATTTGAAAAGGTGGTATTCAGGTTTAGAGGTAGGTAGTGGGTAAAGGGTAGGTTGGGAAATATTATCACCATCGTATTCCTCTCCCTCGAAAACGGGAGTATACCATTTTCCAGCTGATTTTCGCTGTTTTCGTGGCATTTAGTTATTGGGGGTAGTTTCAACCCCCGGGGGTGGGTTTGATCACCTGTGGTCAATATTTACTTATTTTATTCAATCTGCCCAAGAAAAATTAAACCTGGCAAGCCCTTGCAAGCATAGCACCAGAGAATTGGAGAAAGGGGTGGTTCTTTCGATTTAGGTTGGATGCTAGGTCGGAAAATATTGTCACCATCGTGTTCCCCACAGGGCTGGCTCCAGGTATTTTGCTGCCCCGGGCACAGTTTCATTTTGCCACCCCTCTCTTATATAAATAACATATAGGGTCAGGCGGGGTAAAAATGAGACAAAATGACATCTTTCGATTTTTAGGTTACTTAGAATCGAGTCATATTTAATGAAAGATTGGTACCATGTGTAAAAATGACAGAAAAAACTATATTTCCATGTATTTTTTTTCTAAAAAGTACCGTTAATTGATAAACAAAAATAAACAGTGTCTCATTTTTACCCTCCAAGTGGGGTAAAAAAAAGACAGTGGAGGGCAAATGAAAGACACGTGATTTATTCCCATTCTTATTGACGTCTTACAAATGGAAGTGCAAAAATAAGACAGAGGAAGGTTTCTTTCTTTTATATGTAATTCATTCAGATTTTTTTACTAAACAAGAAGGGGCTTGCTTCCTAAATTAGGAGGCTGAAATGTGCCCGCTTCAGTCTGTCCATTTGGTCCGTTTAATCTCTTTTTTACCACGGTTTTAATTTTTTCGTTAAAATCAAATTTTTGATGATTTAAAACTAGCAGATTAATAAACTTGATCACAAAATGTGAAGTATGACACTTCTAGTTGACGTCTGTCAAATACGGATAATGCAAAAAGAGAAACTATAAAATCCCCAAAAAAGTACTAAGGTGCGTTCAAAAATTTTTTAAAAGTGAATTAAAGAGTTAACTGAATATTTTTTCCAGCATTAACAGTAGGCATATGACCTGATTGGATAACATAAAACAGTTCTGAATGTACAAAATAAACTTGAATAAAAAATTAAGTTTAATTTATTTCAATCTGAGTTGGATATCACCTTGTCTTTTATTTACCCCGCTACCTGTCTGTCTCATTTTTACCCCGCCTGACCCTATCTTTTCAGTCAATTATTTTTTATAACATTTTAAGAGTCACCTACTGAATATTCTTGATGGTTTGTTTTTTAGTTATAAGGTTTACAGCAATTTTTGGATTTTCAGCAATATGATTACTGTATTTAAAAGGGCAAAATAAAATAATTGAAAAAATGAACCATATTGAAACTTAAAAAAAATACCACACCACAGAAATTAGACAATAAATAAAATCACATATAAGAAACAGAATGTATTTTAGATCACGGTTCACATGAATGACTTTTTAAAAACTTTTATTTACTTAAATGGAGCCAAGGTTGGCTCTTGGAGAAGGAATATAATAATAATTAGAAGTGTTTCATTCTAAGTGAGTTTAATAACTGACTTTACAAAGCATGTCTAGTCGTATTTATAACATAGAGAACCGGAGTAAGCAAAATATAGAACAAAGAAAATGCAATTCGACAGTCAGCATAAAATGTGAGAAACAAAGGTGAAACATAATCACCATTTAAAATTTTTGAACGTGTCATATACAACAGGGCATATTCTCATGTTTCACCAATACTTCTGTAAGAACAACATGGTTTTGTCAACAAAAAGTCAACCATCACAAATTTGTCTGTATTCAGTGACTATATAGCAAAAGATATAAATAAACATCAAATTGATACCATATACACTGATGTAGCAAAGGCATTTGATCGAGTAAATCATAAAGTCTTGTTAGAGAAACTAAAATCATTTTCTTTTAGTAACAACTTATTGAAATTCTTAGTCATATCTAACCAACTGTCCTAATTTTGTGAGATTTGACAATAGAAATTCAGACATCTTTATTTCCACCTCAGGCGTGCCCCAGGGCTCCATACTAGGACCATTGCTTTTTGTACTGTTTATTAATAATATATCTGATTATATTAGGTATGCCAAATTTCTGCTGTACGCAGATGATTTAAAACTTTATTACACGATAAGGTCTAATGAAGATATTGATAAGCTCCAATGTGATATCAGAGCCATTTCTGAATTTTGTGAGGATAATGACCTGGTTCTAAATGAATCTAAATGTAAAGTTGTATATTATACAAGAAAGAAGAATCCTTTGATAGGATCATATACTGTGAATGATGTTCAAATCGAACCACTAAATGAAATTAAAGATCTGGGTATAGTATTCACTAAAAACTTTTCATTTAATGACCATATTATAAAGTTAACTGCTGAGTGTTACAGAAAACTGGGTTTCATTCTTAGAGCCAGTCAAGATCTTAATTATACTACATCCATTATTCTCTTCAATTCATATGTCCGATCTAAATTAGAATACTGTTGTGTTATTTGGCATCCTAGAACTCTGACATACACTGATGTTGGAAAAAATTGAAAAAAAAATTTTTAAGATCCATGTATCTAAAAAAACATGGGACATATCCTCTTTTAATATCATATGAACACCAAAGAATTGAATTTAATGTAACTCTCTTAAGCGCCGTGAAAATGTTCAAATTTTGTTCATTTTTAATGTGTTAGATGGCCATATTGTTGCATCTGATATATTATCGGCTATAAATATTAACGTACCTGATGTTAGATTAAGAGTTAGAGATAATGTATTCAAAATATTTAATGTAAATTCTCCTATTGAGAATTGTTTAATTACTGTCAATAATTTTTTAAAAACCTGTGTTATAGATATTTTTGATATTAATAAAAATAGGCTACACTCCCATCTGTGACAAAATATTCTTTTGTCGTTAGGTTGATATATTTTTGTGATATTGTATATATACATATATTTGTTTTAAATGTTTTTCTCTTTATTATATAGCACATGTATGTCAAATTTTTACCTAACACTGTATACATGTAAGTGGACTCTGTCTGTTTGTATACAGTATAAATAAATAAATAAATAAATAAATAAATAATATCTCTAAGATAAGTGATTAATAAGAGAAGTCGTTATCATGTAATATGATATACCTGTGAAGGTTTGTTATGGCTAAGTCTTGGTAATAAGCGTATAATTTTATATAACAACTTCCCCCTTAATAAAAAAATTGATGTTATGCAGCAACTTTTGAAAATTGTTAGATACGTTAAATGAATATAATGCAAAATAAATTGAAACAATGTTGAATGAATACAAAGCAAAATAATAAATTACATAAAAGTTAAATTTGGTAAATGATAATAATAATAAGTGAGTAGTACATTACATAAATGTAATAAGAATAAAATACAATGGTCTAAATTAATAGAAAAGGGTAAAACTCCACATATGAAAGTCTATGTTATCTCGATGTCCTCTTCTTCTTGACGTTTAATACCTGGTCGCTTTCTTGGAGGGATCAGTCTAGGAAATTTGGTAAAAACTCTGCTTCGCTCTGAAGGAGGGTTGTCCGTTGAGGGTTGGATTCGCAATGCTCCACATCTTCTTCTTCTGCATTTACAGGTTATGTAAAGTAGAACTAATAGAATGATGAGAGTGATTATGAAATATGTGAACCAAGATATGTGTTTGGTCACAAAAGGTTCGTTTATGAGGTCATCCAGGTCTTTGGAATATTGGTCCAATTTGGTTTTTGCAATATCTAGGTCTTCTACGTCGAGGTTGTTTAATTTGAGAGGTTTTAATTTTGGAATTTCAATTTTGTCGGGCATGTGATTACAGCATTCAAAAGGAATTTGGATAGGATGTGAATTGTCCTTAATTTCGGAAAAGTCTTTGGCACTGGCTTGTATTCTAGTAATGCCTGCATAGGCGTAACATCCTGGTTGTAGTTTGATGATGGAATTTTTGTTGGTTAACTCTGTCGTGGATTCTCTCTTTGGACAGTTGATGGTAATGTGAAGTGGTTCGGAATTAATTACTAGCCATGTGTTGTCTTCAAGTTCTTGGACGTTGTATCCCTGACTAATGATGAAGGAAGTTTGACAGTTCTCTGGAAGTTTTGGCAATGGTTTTAGTATTCTGGCTTCACATATGGCATTTTGGTCGATAGGATATGCAAACAGGTTCGAACATAGTTTGGTTCCAAAATAAAGAGGTTTGCATTCTTTCAAATTTTGTATAGGTATGTACATTAAAGAATCATCGTCTCTCGCGATATACTTTTGTGAAATAGATAAAATGTGGTGTAGACCAGTTCTGTTATCAAGTATCGGGATAGGATATAGGCGATAGGTGTTATAATTTTGGGGTTCAACAAGTGGTATTGTTAAAACAAATACTAAGTTAGAATCCATTTGAAACGCTTGTAATTCAATAATATCCAAATACTTAGCAACTGCCGATAATTTAATGGGGAGAGGCAAATTGTTCCTTCGTAAGCTCTGTGAAATTTCTTGTAATGCTGTTACCAAATGATTAGGGGTTATGATTGAAGTGTGGATGATTCCTAATCTGGCAAATGTTATTGAATTCAAAATGTCGTTCAAATTATCTTCGATATACAGATAGCTTGCCATTAGTTGTTCGGAATTGTATAAGAATTTTAGTTTTATATGAGCAGCCTCAATAGCTCGAGTCATGGTTTGAATTGTGCGTTCGATTTCTTCGAGATCTTTGTTAAACGTTTCCTCGTCAATTTGTAATTTTTGTATAGTCGAGTTGAAGTTTTTAATAACAGAAGTTGTAACTGAAATTTGATTTTTGATTAAGTTTTCCAATTGATGTTCGTCGTTATTTAGTTTATTTATACAATTAGTATAGTACTGGCCATCTTCAGCATCTAAGTTTCCAGTTATGGATTTGAATATTGTAGCGATACCGTTAAGTATTCCTCGTTTATATCTTTTTGTGTCTGAAAAGATTTCGTCAAATTTCGTTTTTATAGAGTTGGATATTTGCGTCAAAAGGTTAAAGTCTGTTTTAATTTCACTCGTAAAAATAATTGACTTGTGAGCACCATTATTGAGAGTGTACAAGATTTTGTCTAAGATATTTTGATTTTTGTCAAAAGCTATTTTGAGGGATGAAATGTTTTTATGCACTAGCAGAGTCCATTTGTCATTTGTCACCACGATGTCCATGTCTTGGTGGTAGTATACACCAACAGTGTTATTGATCGGGGTAATTTTGTATTGACAGAGTGCTGATCCGAACAGCAGGAGAAACCTGAAAATAAATTTAATTTTCAGTATATGGTTTCATTCTATCAAAATTTGCTTTAGTTTCTTGTTTTGTTTCGAGATTTAATAGGGTAGCAGAATTTTGGAAAATTTCTTTTATTTTAAAAGGACCATTAAATTTGTTTTGCAATTTGTTTTTGATCTGTGATTCTTTTACATAAACAAAGTCACCTATTTTATACTCGGGGCGTTTTTGGGGAACATTTTTGTCGAAGCGAACTTTTGCTTTCTCTTTTTGAGATTGTGTTCGACTGCGGGCGATTTTATAATAGTGAGATATTGTATTGTTTAAATCTCTGACATTTTTTGTGATTAACTCCTTTTGGTTGTAAAGGGTTTCGGGTGGTCTATTAGATGTATGACCGAAGATAAGTTCATATGGGGTGAAACCGTGTGTTTTATTTATCGAATTGTTATAGCATATTACTGCATATGGTAAAATCGTGAATGGATGCTCGTTCGGGTTTTCAGTTTTATGAATTCTTATCATTTCGGCTAAAGTAGCGTGAAATCTTTCTATGGATCCGTTCGATTGGGGATGTCCTACGCTTGAATAAGTTAATTTTATGTCGTAGAGGGTGCAGAGATCTTTTAGCAAACGGTTGTCGAATTCGCCACCGTAATCGCAATGGATTCTTAATGGGGTACCATAATGTTGAAAGTATAACAACAAGGTGTTTACGACAGATTTTGCGGATTTATCCGGGACTGCATAGGCTTGCGTGAATTTAGTTAATTCGTCGCGAATGGTTAAAGCGTAATTTCGTGTGGGGAATTCAAATAAATCGATATTGATTCTTTCGAATGGTGTTCTTGGGGTTTCCGTGATTACTAGAGGGTTATTAAGGTTTTTTCGGCATACCTTAGTTTTTTGGCAAGTTCCGCAATTTTTTATAAAATCTTTAGTTAGACCTTGCCAAGTGTATTTTTCTCTAATTCTTCGAATCGTTTCATTTATTCCGCGATGTAGATTATTTTTGCCACTATGATATTGTTCTAGGATTATTGGGATTTGGTCTTCGTCAGGTGTTTGAACAATGTTTTGACAAATTATTACTTTTAAGTCTTTTTCTGCGAAAATGAATGATAAAATTTCAAGTATAGGGAGATCTAGATTATTCTCGACAAAGTATGTCTTAGAAAGATCCAAGACATCTTGATTTTTAAATGATACCAAAAATAGATGTTCAATTACGGATTCAATATCAAAAGGTAGAGGGATAATAAAATATCTCCTATGTCTAACTGTTTTGCTCGATACGATGTTTATCTTGTCGTTACGAAATTCGGGGTTTTCTTCGAATATGTCTTCTATAATTTCGTGATGGAGGTCTTGTAAGTTATTTTGTTGGAAAAAGGTTATAATATGTGACTATGTGTTGTTTGCCGATGATGCTACAATCATAAATGTCGATACAAATGATGCCAAACGATGGCAAAATCAAAGGATGATGCAGAACAATGGTTCCTATGTAATTCTTTAAATCTAAATGATGATAAAACTGAGAAAATGGTTTTCAGCTTAAGGCATCAAACTATCAATAATCCTATTAAAGTAAAATTTCTGGGCGTCATGTTGGATCCTACACTAAAATGGGACCAACATGTTGATTATACATGTAATAAATTATCTAAACATCTTTATTTGCTAAAATCTTTAACCCAAATAACTACACGCGAGATAACTTTGATGACTTATCATGCTCTGATCCATTCCACTTTAAGCTACGCAATACTTGTATGGGGACACTCTGCCCACAGTGAAAGGGTCTTTAATATTCAAAGGAAAGCTATAAGGCTGGTACTAGGATTAGAATGTAGGGCAGATGTTAAAGAACATTTTAAAAACCTTGGTATATTAACTACACCAAGTCTATATATTTATCAAAGCCTAATTTACGTTAAAACAAACATTCATAAATATACTAATGTATTCGAAATCCATAATCACAATACTCGTACAAACTCCAACATATATATCAAATATTTAAGGCTAAAAAAATCAAGAAATAGCGTAGATTATTATGGTCCACTATTTTATAATAAATTACCTCCTTACCTAAAAATGTTGTCATTAAATTTATTTAAAATAAAAGTTAAATCGATCTTAGTAGCTTCAGCATTTTATAGTTTGAATGAATTCTTAGAGAGTGATTTGTAGTCAACCATTCTCTGTGCAGTTGTCAATTCTGACATCCTATATTGCTATATTATGATTAACTAGACAAGTAGATATTTCCCTTTTGTAGATGTTTTTTATATATTTTTAATGTTGTATTGTATGTTTCAATAATTATTTGTAATATTTATTGAATTTTATGTAAACTTTTGAATTGTGTAATGATTATTTTTTTCAAATGCACCAATAAATTCTATTCTATTCTATTCTATTCTATTCTATATCTTTATGTTCTGGATACAAAAGTTGTTTGTTCGAGGCTTTGATTTTCGAATAGTCAATTAAAGATGTTGTTTTGTATAGGTTGGTGAAAGTTTCAAATTCTCGGGAAATTTGTTCGTTAGTGATTTCGTTGTTATCATCTGGGTTTTCGTCGTCGTCTGACTCTTCGACATTCGCGGCTAGAACCTTTGAATAGAATTTGGAACATTCGAAAAAATGATTAATTTTGATTCTGGAAAGTGCGTCCGCGTTCTTATTGATTTTACCAGGTTTATAAATTATTTCATAGTCGTACTCTTCTAATTTGAGTCGCCAACGGGCAAGTCTACTTCCTGGATCTTTTATAGAGAATAGCCAGGTGAGTGGTCTGTGGTCGGTTACAAGCTTAAACTTTCTACCATACAGATATGGTCTAAAGTGCTTTACACTCCATACTATCGATAAAAGCTCACGTTCAATCGTTGAATACTTAGTTTCTGCGCTGCACAAGGTTCTAGAAGCATAGGCAATGGGTAAATCTTTGCCAATGGGCCCCTGGCTCAGCACTGAGCCGACGGCAAATGCGCTCGCATCAGTGGTTAGAACGAAAGGTTCATCAAAGTTGGGGTAGATTAATATCGGAGTTGTCGTTAATGTTTGTTTCAAATTTTGAAAAGAATTTATACAATCATTGTCGAAGAGAAATGGTATGTCTTTTTGTAGTAGTTTTGTTGGTAATCTTGGAGAAATTAGGAATAAAGCGCCTATAATATCCGGCTAAGCCTAAAAATGATTTAATTTCTTTTTGATTTTTTGGTTGAGGGAAATTTAGAATAGCGTCAACTTTCGAAGGATTCGGTTTTACGCCGTCTTTTGTAATGAGATGTCCTAAATAAGCGACTTCTTTGCGGAGAAACTCGCATTTGTCAGGTTGAATTTTGAGATTGGCTTTCTGTAATCTTTTGAATACTTCTGTTAATCGAGAAATATGCTCGTGAATAGTAGGGGAGTAGACAATAATATCGTCCATATAAACGAGACATCATTCATTTTGGATACCTAACAAAATGTTATCCATCACTCTTTGAAACGTTGATGGAGCATTCTTAAGTCCAAGAGACATTCCTACGAATTCAAAATGACCATTTTCAACTGTGAAAACAGTTTTTTGAATATCTTTTGCATCAATCTCAATTTGGTGAAATCCGGAGGCTAAGTCCAAAGTTGTAAAATATTGACATTTGCCTAATTGATCGAGGAGGTCGGAAATATTGGGTAGCGGGTATTTATCGTCAATAGTCAGTTCGTTGAGTTTTCTGTAGTCCACTACAACTCGCCATTTTTGTTTACCGGAGGCGTCGAGTTTTTTAGGTACAACCCAAACTGGAGAGGACCAGGGAGAAATCGAAGGTCTAATGATGCCTTGATCAAGCATATTAGAGACTTGTGTTTTGACTTCCTCTTTATGGATATGAGGGTAGCAATATGACTTTGTGAAAACCGGTTTTGAATCGTTCGTGTCAATGGAATGCTTAATTTCGTTAGTAAAAGTTAAATTGTCTCCTTCCAAATAGAATATATCTTGAAAGTCTAAACAAAGCTGCGTTACTATTGTGGCCTCTTGTTCGTTTAGATGATCCAAGCGCAATTCGTTCCTAATTTCGAAGGATCTGTCTGTCTGTGGATGTTTGTCGGAATTTTGAGTATTTAAATCAAAAATTGATTTGAATTTTTGTACTGGTTCTAGGTTAAGGTTTGAAAAGTTTATGGTTTTTGGGATCGCGTTTGCATTTATTATTGAAGTTAAAAATTCTCCATTGTGATCGATTTTGACAATTGCATTTGGTAAGCGTACTTTCTCGTTTTCCTGGGCTAACAGTATAGCCTCGGTATTTCGCATTTTAGTTTACAGATTTTTTCCATGCGAGGTTCAATAGAAATTAAATTTTTGATGTTGCTTAAATTTGAATTTTTTGTATCAGAATTAATAGTCGGTTGTAAAGGTAAATTTACTGCAGTTTCTTCCGTAACTTTAAATAGTGGTACGGTTTTGAAATTTGTGACTAGTTGTTTATTTTTAAAGTCTACTTTGCATTCGTAATGTTCTAGGAAGTCTGCGCCTAATAATCCATCAAAATCTATATCTAGATTATAGATATAAACTTTGTGTGACTCATCTGAAAAGGGGATGAGAACAGATTCGTTGATATAAATTTTTTGATCAGTGTATGATTACATTTTCAGGAGATCTACGTCTGTAATTTTCAGCTGTTTTAGGTTTAAAAATTGATATACCTGCGCCTGTGTCAATTAGAATTTTAAATTTACCAGTTGCATCCTTCATATAGTAAAGGTTCTTTGAGTTTACAGTTAGTAGGGTATGGGAAAGCGTGTTTACATGAACGTCTGTTCTGGGAAATTCAGCATTGGGTTGAAACTGTCATTGAGGTTCATAGTTTGTATTTGAGTTTCTAGTTCCGTAATTGGTTCGAATTGTTCTGTTTGTTGTGTTGGAGTATCCGTGGGGTACTCCGGATCTAATCGAAAATCCTGAGGATTAGCAGTATAATCCTCGTACTGTTCATATTGAGAATTAGCTGTATAATTCTCTTGGAAATTTTGGTTAGTTTCAAAGTTATAATTTTCGTAGGTATCTTCTGCAGTTTGGTAATCAGAAGAATAGTCACTGTATTGATTAAAATCGCATTGGTTTTCATAAGGTTCGTAATTTAAATGATGCGTTTTTTGTTGATTAAAACGGTTGAAATTTGGGTTTGGTTGAATAGCAGAGGGTCTTTGTTGATTGAAATTCGGGTTCGGCCTTATGGCTGAGGGCCTGTTTTGTTGTGGTTGGACTAGGTTGATTATTTTGAGGAAATGTCCTCTGATTAAATTGATTGGTTTGAGAAAATTGTGAAAGTTTGGGTTTCCTTGATAATTTTGTCTTTGAAAATTTTGTGACGTTGTTGGAATCGTTTGCGATTGTTGCCTCGTGCGGCATTCACTTATTACATGTCCATTGCGCTTGCAAAATGAACAGAATTTTTGCTGGAAATTTGAAGTTGGTCGTTTTTGTTGTAAAGCGGGATTTTTGACCGGACTATTCTTTGGAAATTTTTGTTGCTCGAAGTAAGAGAGTTGTAGCTCTCTACGAATTCTACTAACAGCTTTTAGTATACTAGGAGGATTGCTAGCACGTATGATGCAGCCTAAATTCGGTTCTAAGCCTGTTAATAAATTATTTAAGGTCATGGTTTCTATAAGGTCTGACTGTGCAGCTCTTTGTGTTGTCGTGAGAGTTTGTTTTTGCACTGCGGCGTGCATTTTCGCATTGTGCGTTTGTAAACACGAAACAAATGTTACAGCGGATTCACCGGGTAATTGGTGAATTCGTTGTAGGTCTTGGATAAGAGCCGTTAGATCTTTGGAATCCCCGAAATGAGTTTCCAGAAGTGCTTTTATTTCTGGCCATGTGCCAGGGTTACGTGAATTAATTAATTCGGCAGCTTTGCCTTTCAATTTATTTTTTTTATGGATGGTCAAAAGAATTTCTTGATCTCCAATTGCCATGCTTTGGGCACAATGACAGGAGTTTAAGAATGTTTGTAAATTATTGGCATTGCCATCAAATTCAGGTATTAAAGAAAATATTTCAGAGAGCTTGTAAGGCTCAATTTGCTCTGGTTGTTGTTGTTGTAGTTGTTGTTGTTGTAGTTGTTGTTGTTGTAGTTGTTGTTGTTCGGCTGGTGCCGGTGCTGTTGGTTGAGCTGTCTCTGGTCAGAGCTGGGCAAATACTTTGAAAAAGTATTTAAATATTAAATACTAAATACTTTCAGAAAATTGAAAGTATTTAAATATTAAGTATTTTCAAAAGATAAAAGTATTTAAATAATAAATGACAAAAGTAATTAAATAGTTTAAACTTAGTATTTAAATACTTTCTGAATATTTAAATACTTTGATAACACTGAAATATTTTGAAGCATAGTTAAGTGTAAAAAAATAGCCTTTAATGGCTAAACCGCCAAATTGTATTTTCTATTTTTGTAGAAATCAATTAAGACTTATCATTATCATTATTATTATTATATTAAATACTATTTGACTATTTGAGGTGTCAAAATTTTAGGTTTCATGACTTTCATGAACTTCTACAGCACTATTTCAATACCCTCTATACTTAATCAGTTCTAGCTGGGTATTGGACTTTTACTTATCCGTAGAGCTAGACCTTTGCGTCTTCTGCAAATACCCAAATAAAGCACAGAGACTATGGCACTAGTTCAACTGTTCTCTGTCACAATCACAAAACATATACATGCAGAGTGAGAGGGAAACATGCGTTTATTTTCGGTTTATTATAAATATTTAAAAAATCATAAATGTTATAATCCTTAAAATAGTTTCAAATACTCCCCATTGCTCTAAGGAATACAACCATATACAGTTTTTATCATAAACTTTGTATATAGTTAAATGCCATACTTTAATAATGAAATTAGGAACTATTTTCATTGACAAACTACGATATTCAAGTACAACAGAAATTTACAAAAAAAATATATATATATATATAGTTGTATTCTTTAGAACAATAGCAAATATTTAAAACAGTTTTAAAGATTATAGTATATTTGATTATTTATAATAAACCGAAAATAAACGCATATTTCCCTCTCACTGTGCAAAAGCCTTAACAGTTAACACTTACTGTCTATGTCTGCTCTCAACCAACTTTCTGGGAATTAAGACGTGAATGACTGAAGACTGAATGATGCAATGTGTTTAATAACTACATAGTATGGTATTGTCTTGATTCTTGACGAGTATCTGCCTGTCTCCCTGGTGTATTTGATTATATTTGTTGTATTTATTTAAATACTTTTGAGATTCAAATACTTCTGAAAGTATTTAAATACTGTCAGAAAAGGATTTAAATACTTTTTTAGAAGTATTTAAATACTTCTCAGTTATTTAAATAGTTTAAGTATTTATAAATACTTAAGGATCATTTTCACAAATACTAAGTAGTAAATATTTCAGATAAAGTATTTGCAAGTACAAATACAAATACTTGTTGCAAGAAGTATTTAAATACTTGGTATTTAAATAATTTCTAGTATTTAAATACTTATGAGGTATTTGTAAGTACATATTTGCCCAGCTCTGTCTCTAGTTGAGCTCTATCTGGCATTTTGCTTTGTATTTAAATTATTTGGATTGCAAAAAGAAATTGGTTGCATATCAGCAGTATGATACGAACTTAAATTAAATTAGCTTGTTACGTTGCTTGCGTAAATGGATTGTATATTAGCTGTATAATACACAATGTTTCGTAAATTCGAAAATAAATAACTTAAAATTAAATAAACTTGTTTCGTTGCGTTTGTAAAGGAATGGATTTCACTTTGACAATAGAACTGGCTTTGTGCGCCGAGTGTATTAGCAGTATAATACACTTTTAATAAAATAAGTTGCGAAAAATAATAAAATAGTAAAATGGTACGAGATGATTCTTATAATGACTTACGTTAATTTCATCTCCATGGGTAAGTTCTTCGTCCGTCAAGGGATTGGGATCCGCCACCACCAGTGAGGAAGGTCTCCTTGTTCAAGTAGATGTACACGCACTAATTAGGCACCTTCTGCAGATGTTGTCCTTGTTCTTTTGTGCTTCACTACCAGTTAGGCTTCTTGTTCTGATGATGTTTACGGATCCTACCGACTGCGCCAATGTTACATCACGGTTCACATGAATGACTTTTTAAAAACTTTTATTTACTTAAATGGAGCCAAGGTTGGCTCTTGGAGAAGGAATATAATAATAATTAGAAGTGTTTCATTCTAAGTGAGTTTAATAACTGACTTTACAAAGCATGTCTAGTCGTATTTATAACTAACATACAGAACCTGAGTAAGCAAAATATAGAACAAAGGAAATGCAATTCGACAGTCAGCATACAATGTGAGAAACAAAGGTGAAACATAATATCTCTAAGATAAGCGATTAATAAGAGAAGTCGTTATCATGTAACATGATATACCTGTGAAGGTTCGTTACGGCTAAGTCTTGGTAATAAGCGTATAATTTTATATAACATGTATGTATGTAACCTACTTTATATACAAAAAAAACTAACAATAACAAATTATTGATATAAAATTAACATTACTATTACTATATTAGTGAACCAATTGTTTCCTAGCTTTTTTATATTTTTTGGTAACTATGGATTTGAAGAATTTGCCGCCCGCTTCGCCCCCCCCCCCCTAGAGCCAGCCCTGGTTCCCCGCCTCTGAAAACGGGAGGTACACGTCTTGCGGTCCGGTGGGGGTAAAAGATTTACCCCAAGGGACTATTGATGACTTAAGAAAACATTAAAAATCGTAACCGGAAATGAGGTCAAAAATCCATGAAGCGGGCAAAATTAGGTCATATAAAAGGTGGCTCCCTTTAGGACTGTAGTAGTACTAATCACTCGCAAAAAGTTTTTCATGTATCTTATTCATAGGATATTCGACGGCCGGCTCTCCGGCTAGTAATTTAGTGTTTTAAAAATGGTTAAAATTTACGAAGATATACTACTGTTATTCACTAGGTCAGTAATGGGGCGACGAACTTACTTGTGAAAGAACATGTTGGAGATGTTTACATTTCTTTAATTGGCATAAAAAGTGAAGCGAGCGAGTGCGGTCAAAGTGCCGTGTTTTTTGCTTTCGGTCGAACACTCATGACACCGGTGCGTTATCGACAGGTTTAAGTAAATATCTCTTATATCTACTCGTTGTTGCAGAGTTCACTAGCATAGGATCAATGTCTTTTCGATTTATTTTGCGCTATTCTTGTAGTGTGATTTGATTAACCCTTTCGCTGCGCAGCGCGGTTTCACGTAATTCTCGTGTAGTGCGCAATAAATTGACCACTTGCGAGTATACGCGCTTGGAGCACGCAGATCCGACATTACGTTACTATATTTGATCTGGTTTATTGTATGCATAGTCTATTATTATATATAAAATTGAAAGAAAAACAAAAACCAAGTGCTCTAGTTTCAATAATAATAATTTATTTAAAAAAAATGGTTAAAAACAGTACAAGTAAACATAAACATAAAAACAAAACAACATTCTTATCAAAAACATTAAGGTACAACAGAAACTTGTGTAAGTATATAAAAATGTATTAATAGTACATATACGCGTGTTAAATCGCTTTGAGCAGTCTGAACCAATTTAAAAACGACAGGCGAGTTAACGCGCTTGGAGCACAGTGGGCCCATTTATTTTTCGCGCGTATACACGCTTTGAGCAGTGAAAGGGTTAAAACCAAAAAGTCACTTCTACCCGCTCCAGTTTTGCTGTCAATAGTGTCAATCCCAAGTCTGATAAAGTGATATGGTTGAACCGTGTTACGTCAGATTGGTTAAAGTCATTGGCGGCGTATTTCTGCAAAAAAATAAGGAAATTTTTTTTGTAATTTTTTTCATTTTTTTAACTCCTTTCGGTGGGGACAACCTACTGTTAAATTTTCCGCATGTCATGGTAGAACACGTTATATACAGAGTGTAAAAATTTTAACCATACATGCACCTTTAAATAAGAAGTCGACTTCTTAAAAAGAAATTTAATAAAAGTCCAACACAGAAAAAGATACACATTGTTAAAGTTACAAATTGATGAAAATGGTAATTTATTGAACTCTACTTAATTGAAGGAGTTTTGTATTAAAAAGAAAAAAAATTAAAAAATTTTAAAAATTAAATAAAAAATTTTAATTTTAAATAGTAGGTTATTTTAACATTTCCATTAATTTGTAACTTTAACAATGTGTATCTTTTTCTGTATTGGACTTTTATTAAATTTTTTTTAAGAAGTCGACTTCTTATTTAAAAGTGCATGTATGGTTAAAATTTTTCGGATAAGTTGCGTTACACCCTGCCAACATAACACCTCTAAATTTGAATGTTCGTTTAGTTATGTCTCAGTCAATTATTTAAATAACCTTACATTTTAAAATTTATTAATTCGCTAGACGCCAAATACTTTCAAAGTTAAATACAAGCAAGCCATAATTTCTCATCAAATTAGTGATACGGCTTAAATTACAATTTATTACGTAATTAGTGTATTTTTTTATGATTTTGTAAGTTTTATTTTCCTTTACTAATACCCACACTTAAAATTTCGCATGTGTGTTATTACAGATAATATTACGTTTACTATTTATATATGTATTTCTGTAGGGATTGTGGAAGAACGATTATACCGAACAACTCTCTTTTGTGTAATGTAAACTTTTATTTTTGTACGTCACTTAATGCAATAAAGATTATTTATTATTATTATTATTTACCAGGGTACGGTAGGCATTGCTACCACTCCTCAGAAACACACCATGGGGACTGGCCATGTCTTTGCTGGGTTGTTGCCAGCAGTGAGAGCCATATGGCACATGGTACAGGATATTGTTACAAAAAAAGGCACAACTGAGTTATGATTTCAAGAGATATCTACTGCATGTAAAATCCTTCTCGTATCGGCTTCTTCTTGGTCGCTAGCAAATTTCTCTAGATAGGCATATCGTCAAGCAACTGTTAAAAGCTTTGTAACGGTTTGTTGTCGGGTAGCTGGTTTGGAGATTAATCAGGGTCCAGATTAGTTAATAAGACAGCCCAATAAAACATAAACAATTTATTTCCTTCTACAGACAGGTGTGGCAGTGTTACAAGACGTACAGGTACAGGTTATACAGGTCCATATCTTTTACGGTACTTAGGATAACATTTTCTATTATCTGAGAGAGAGAGAGAGAGAGAGCGAGTGTAACGATGCGATGCGACATTAGTTGCCGCTACTGGAGTGGCATCGGGCGTCGGGCGAATATCGTCGACTTAAGAAGTTTCCCAGCTCAACAATCTGTAGGTCTCCAGGTCTGGCTCATTCGCTCTGGTTCTGGCGGCGAAACAGCGCCGGGGAATGACTATCAGCTCAACACGCTGAAGGATACCCCGGGTCAGATTGCATTCGTTCCGTTGTGTTTGCGTCGGGAGATGCCACGCTGTAGACAGATTGACAGAATTGCTCACACTGAATCTATCCAACCCAACAATATCTCTTGTAATTATGCATATACATATATATAAATAAATAAAAATGTTGAATTAATTACATTGTAAATATATTATTAATAGGCTAAATATATATTTCTTGTGGATGTACAAGGGTTTCACTTTTATGAAAAAAATTTCCTATTTTTGGAGGGCTGTATCTTGATAACTATTGGACCTATAGAGCTGGTTCTGGTCTCAAATTGTAGCAAATTTAATCTACTTTATAAACATAAATAACATGTTATATGAAAAAACGCACAGTTTAGGAGATATAGTGAAAAAATCGAGACAAGTTCGAAAATTTCGCGGTTTTTCCAGTGCTACGAAGTTAGCACAGGTCTTTCGAAGCTGCAAACTTGGATATACACTACTGGTAGTGGTCCTAACAACATATTAAAAAATCAGAACTAGCCGTTACTTTGCGATTTTAGCGATTTCTAGTGTACTATTTGACTAGCCTATTAAAAGTTAATACATTTAAGAAAAAGGTCACTGGGCATTTCCTGGAAGTAAAATAATCATTTAAATGCTGTAAAAAGAAGTTGTTTAATCACTATGTATGTGTTAAATGTTTTGGGATAGTGCATAAAAGTTGCTTGCACAGGTTAAAAAATAAACAGTTCATTGATGGCCATAAAATTAATTGTTGTGGTATAGACAGTGATACCACAAATCGACTGGAACAGGAAGCTCTTAAAGAATTAATATGTGACATGTCTCAAGAAAATGAGATGAAGACTTCGTTTATTGAAAAGTTGCAAAGAAAAAATAATACATTGTTGGAAGAAGCTTTAAAAAATGAAGAAGATCTAAATATTATAATTACAGAGCAAATGAAAGAAATATTAGAATTAAAAAAACATGTAGATAATTTAACCAGAAAAAGTGAATGTTTATTTACTACTGACAGAAAAACTGCATGTACACAGACAGATAATGAAAAAGTAATTGAAAAAGAAATAACAAGTAATATGAAGAGTTATATACAGGGTGATATGTCAAAAAATAAAGTGCAAAATAAAAATGTAAAAATTCTAAAACCAGAAAAAAAACCCAAGAATAAAATACTTATATTAGGTGACAGTAACATTGTAGACTTTACCAAAATATTAGACAATATGTTAGACGGAAAATACTTAATTACTTCTTATATAAAACATAATGCAAAACTTGATGACATTGTAATGGATGCGGATAATCTGACAAAAAATTTTAATTCAGAAGACTATGTTATTGTCATGGGTGGATTAGTAAACACATTAAAAGGTTACAGAGTTAAACCGTCTACATTTAACAAACTTAAAAATATAAGCGCTTTGACTAATATAATAGTCATGTCCGTACCATTATGGCGACACCGAACAGTGCTAAACGGGTTTATTAATGAACTTAACAAAACTCTCTATGAAGAAATATACGTCAAGAATGAACACAAAACTGCTGTGACCTTTATTAATATTAATTCAATAATAAACTATTCTCAGTTTATTTTTAAGAAAGAACTACGTATTAAACACAGTGGTAAGATAAAAATATTAGACTATGTAAAAAAAGTTATTAACAGTGAAATTCCTAAACGTAAACAAAAGTTAACTGTGTATAAAAATGTAGTCTCAACATTAAACAAAATAGGAACGATGTGTCAAGAAGCAAGAGTTAGTGATCATACGAACAGTAGCAGTAATATGGATGTATACTCCCAAGTAACATCAAATACAAAAAAAAATATAGAAACAGTGCATTTGACTACTTCTCATAATTTGAACTCTCCAGTAGACCGGAATATCAATACTTCAAGTACAAACACTTTTTTAGGAAAAACTCAATTTTGGTGTTAAATGCTCAGAGTTTGACATCAAAATATGAGGAGGTCCATAGTTTAATACTATCTAATAATCCTATTATCGCATGTTTAGGAGAAACGAGATTAACTGAAGACATAAGAGATGCAGAAATTTTTATAGATGGTTATAGTATCATCAGGGTTGATAGTGTAAATCGACATACAGGAGGAGTACTCATCTATATGAGAAATGATTTGAAACTGTTAAGTACAAACAAGTGCTGTTATTTAAAAAATTATTGGTTATTAAATCTGAAATTAAGCTACGATAAAATGACTTATATTGTAACGTGTGTGTATCATTCACCCAGTAGCAGTGATGTAGAGTTCCTAAATTTTTTTGAGGAATGGTGTGATACTATGTCAGATAGTACATATCCAGTATTAATCGTTGGGGACTTTAACATTAATTGGTTAGGAGATACAACTTATTCAAATAGATTAAAAATGTTTATGTCGAGTATTGGTTTCAGTCAACTAGTTAACAGTTGTACTCATCCTAATTCATCAGGGGGGAGTCTCATAGACTTAGTATTTACTAATGTTGATAATATTGTCTGTAACGTACATGACACACCACGAATAACTGACCATTATATAATTTCTATTAATTTTGTTCATCGCCCAAAATGTAATGAAAATAAGGTTATCCAGTCTCGTGGTCGAATAGACTTTCCAGAACTTAATAAAAAATTATCACAAATTGATTGGAAATATCAGCATGATAATATTGATGAAAAATATCACTCAATATATAATAATATTATAGATAAGTTAAATGAGGTTGCACCTAAAAAAGAAATAGTAATTAAACCAAAGTATAAAGAATGGTGGAACGAAAAAATAAAAAATGCTATAGAAAGTAGGGACTCGAGCTACAGAAAATTTAAACAAACTAAATTAGTTGTTGATAGAAACCTTTATAAAAAAAATAGAAATGAGGTGGTGAGAATTATAAGGGAGGAAAAGAGACTTTACAACGAAAAAAAGATAGATGACTGCAAAAACAATCCAAAGAAAATGTGGAAAACATTAAAACCATTAATTTCAAATCGCAAAGACAAACAAATAAATAAATTGGAAATTGACGACGAAGAAATAACCAACTTTGCCGATATACCGAACAGATTAAACATATACTATGTAGAAAGTATTGATCAAATTATAACAGAGATAGATCCAACAAACTCTCCTGAAAATGCTACGACTGAACCACCAAAAAATTTTCTTAAATGCTTTAGGTTAATTAATTATGATGAGTTACGTAATGCTGTTTTTGCTTTACCTAATAAGGGCAGCCCAGATGATATCAACTCAGAATTATTAAAAAATATTTATAGCAGTATCGAAAAACCTCTTCTAAACTTGGTCAATAGTTCTTTGGAGATGGGCAAAATTCCATCTGTAATAAAAATATCTACGGTCATACCTATTCCGAAAGTTAGTAACTCAAATAAAGCAAATGATCTAAGACCGATAAATATGTTAGTAGCAATTGAAAAACTTATTGAAAGAATAGTATATGATCAACTAATGGATTTTATCGCAGAAAATAATATATTAACACCTAATCAATCCGGTTTCCGAAAGATGCATAGTTGTGACACAGCAGTTCAGAATGTTTTATATGATTGGAAACATAATTTAGATAACAGCATTGTAACTGGAGCTGTTTTCTTAGATTTGAAACGTGCCTTTGAAACTGTTGATAGAAAAAGACTTATTACTAAGCTTAGTAATTATGGGATTAGGGAATTAGCATTGGACTGGATTGTAGACTATCTGGATAATAGAAAGCAGGTAACAAAAATTAATGAAATCGTCTCAACAGAAACAACTAACATACATGGGGTTCCACAAGGAAGTACATTGGGTCCGTTGTTGTTTTTAATTTATATAAATGACATAGTAGGGGTAATTAAAGACTGTAAAATACACTTGTTTGCCGACGATACATTAATATACTTCTGCCACAGCAATTTAGAACATCTCGTTAATACGTTAAATAATGAGCTATATAATGTCTATAAATGGTTGAATCTTAATTTACTTAAACTAAATATAAATAAAACTAAATTTATGTTAATTAGTAGTAACACAGTATACAACGAATTTAAGAGTGGCAATTATAAAATAAACGTTGGTAAGTCTGATATTGAGACAATAGATAGGATTAAATATCTGGGTTTTATAGTGGACAGAAATCTGAATTTTAAAGAACATGCTATGTACATCATCAACAAAATTTCCAAAAATATAAATTTTTTGTCAAGATTGGCACCATTTTTAACCCAATGGTCAAAAATTACTGTTTATAATACGCTTATATTGCCCCATTTGACATTTGGCTCTTCAGTATTATACCTCATTAATAGAAATGAATTAAATAGACTGCAAAAGTTGCAAAATAGAGCTATGCGTATTATTTTAAATGTTCCTAAGGATACCCCAGTTAAAACAATGCTGCGCTCTCTTGATTGGCTGTCTGTCGAGTATTATATAGAATATCAATCGATGATACTAATATATAAAATGAGAAATAGTCTTACACCGAAATATTTGACAGATAAGTTAGTCGAGAACACGAGTGTTCATAATTATAACACAAGGACGAGAAATGAATTTCATGTAATGACAAAAAATAAAAAAAGTTCTGAAAGGTCTATTTTTCACAAGGGTGTACTACGTTACAATGAACTCCCCGAAACGATAAAAAACAAAACATCACTGGTAAGGTTCAAAACAAGTTTAAAAGTACATCTGCAGGATGAATGCTACACACGATTTTAATTTATATGTATTAAAATTTTGACTTATATACTTTTGTCTGTAATTGTATTAGTAAGTTATTATTAATTTTATCATTAGTGATATTTGTTAATGTATTGACGTGCATATACACCTACATATTGTTTCCTTTTATATCGTATATGTTTATTATTACTGTTTTTTTTTTTTGTTTTGTACAAAAAAAAAAATTAGCTATATGCTAAATAAAGAGATTTATTATAATATGCAAATTAATTATACACACCATTTTTGGGGGGTGTATTTAGGTCGTGAAATTTGGATGTAATGGAAAAAATGAATATTGGAGGGCTCAAAATGACCCTTATAAGGTATTTTGGTCTCCTTTTTCCATTTCTGAAGTCCGTTTTTACGTACAACCTCTAAAAAATGATAAAAGGGTAAATTTTAAATAAAATCTCATTTTTTCTTTTAAATGTTACTGCATGTAAGAAAAATGGCACTGGGCTTTTAAAATGTCAGATAGGTCTTTCCTGAAGGTAAAATAATGATACATTTGCAAATTAATTTAGAAATGTTTATTTACTATTTACTATTTATTTATATTTATGTTGTGTATTATTTTATTTATGTTGTGTACTATTTTGTAAGTATAACTTACATTTCACCATTGTGATATTATTGGGAATAATAAACATTATTATTATTATTATTATTATTATTATGGATCAACTTTTAAGCGTAACTTTTGTTATAACTGGAACTTAGTTCGATGTCTTCGGCGGGTTGTTCCCTTATATTTACACTGGGCCTTCTTTTGGGGAGTAGATGCCCATATCCACTAAATATCCTGAACTTCGGCTGTGGAGGTCGTGGAGGTTGAGGCAGCTGATCGTTAGAATGGGAGATGCTAATTTTTGTGTCTTTTCCTCTCCTCTTACACTTACAAATTATAATTAGAATAACAAGTGCTATAATTAAAACTATTATGTGATAAAATATTCTTTTGTCGTTAGGTTGATATATTTTTGTGATATTGTATATATACATATATTTGTTTTAAATGTTTTTCATTTGTTTTTTTTTATTATATAGCACATGTATGTCAAATTTTTACCTAACACTGTATACATGTAAGTGGAGTCTGTCTGTTTGTATGCAGTATAAATAAATAAATAAATAAATTATAAAATAAGTGAACCATGATATGTGTTTGGTAATAAATGGTTCATTAATGATCTTATCCAAATCGACGGAATATTGATCTAACTTATGTTTCGTCTGTATTAAGGTTGCTTAACTTAAGCGGTTTCAAAGTAGGGAGTTTTGGTTTTTCTGGTCGGTGACTGCAACAGTCGTATGGTATTCGCACTGCGTGATTGCTGTACGTAACATTGTCCTGCTGGCATGGACTCTGGTGCTGCCTACAAAAGCACTACACTCCGATTGTAAAGTTAAAATTGAGTTCATGGAGATAAGTTTTGTAATAACGTCCCTGTTGTTGCATTTAACAGTCACTGGTAAATCGTCCGAAACTGATATTAACACACGTGTGATGAAGTCCTGTTCGATTATCCAATATAGGGATAGGATAAAGGTGGTAAAGGGTATAGCTTTCAGGTTCCGTTTTTAATGAAGTATACGCCATATATCTCGTAATAGACTATACATTTATTACGGTCAACATTTCGCATAACGAACTATACATCCTTTCTAGTTTAATCTCCTGTCATTTAATAATGTAACTGCGCCTGATTGAAATACCGAGTATGGGGATAATTTTACTAAGTAGGAGCCAGAACTTTTGTATAAAAAGCCAGCCGGAATCATTCACAAATCAGAGTTTAATTGACTTTCATACTTTAGCAAGCTGAGCTAGGGGAACGAAATAAATTTAACTTCTCATACGACGTCGCGGACGCTAACCAGATACCCGCTATTTTATAAATAGAGGATTATTCCGTTTGTGCCCTTCTTGCCGTCCACCGTCGATTCGAACCTGCATACACGACGTTATAAAAGAGATACACATTACACTCACTCCGTTTCTCTCTTTCTTATTTGTATTTGATTATATAATATAAAGTCGCAAAAGATACGACAACCTGATGTTTGTACATATTTTGGAAACTACGTTATTTGTTAATAAATTATTATTTGGATTTGGTTTCTAATTTCTGGTATAAATGATGAACCCTGGGAAAATCTCCAAACCTGCTACCCAAATGGAGAAAACACCATTACACGTTAATGGGATTTTTAAAACAAATACAACTTTAGAATCCGGTTGAAAAGGTTGGAGTTCGATGATGTCGAAATATTGAGCTACTTTTGAAATTTGGGATTACAGGCAAATTGTTTTTGTGTAGAGTTTGAGATACTTCCTGAAGTGAAGAAACCAGATCTTTCGGTGTTGTTATTGAACTATGCAAGATTTTTAATCGTGCAAATGTAATTGAGTTTAAAATATCGTCTAAGTTATTTTCTAGAAACATGTAACTTTCCATCAGAGATTCGCATAGCTCAAGTACTCGTAGTTTTGATTGGATGTAGGCTAAATCATCCGATATATCGTAAATTGAATTTTCGATTTCTTTAATGTCCTTATTAAAGGTTTCCTCGTCGATTTTTAATTTTTGAATAGTGGAATTAAAACTTTTTATTACCGATGTAGTCACTGAAATTTGGTTATTCATCAAATTTTCTATTTGATGTTCATCGTTTACGAGCTTATTTATACAGTTCGTGTAATATTCACCATCAAAGGAATCTAAATTACCAGTGATAGCTTTCCAAACTGTACCTATTCCATTTAAAATACCGCGTTTGTAGCGTTTAATATCCGCGAACATTTCTTCGACTTTTTGGTCTAATGATTGTGCAATTTGGGTTAAAAAACTGATGTACGTTTGGACTTCTGACCGGAAGGACGACATGCGGGGGTTGTCTGTTTCAAATGTATTTATCATGTCTTTCAAAATGTTGTTGTTATTTTGGAGGACTGATTTAATTGGTTCGATGTCTGTAAACTAGAAGCGTCCATTTGTCATTTGTAATTTCGATGCGGTCTTCCTCATGATAATATATTCCGATGGTGTTGTTGATAGTATCGATTGAGTAATGTGGTGATACTGCTTTGAGCAGCAGAAGAAACCTGAAAGTAAATTAATTTTCAAATCATGGTTTCATTCTGTCAAAGTTGGTTTTTGTGATATGTTTAGTTTCAGGGTTATAAAGTATGGCGGAATTATTTAAAATTTCTCTGATCTCGAATGGTCTGTTAAACTTGTTTTGGAGTTTGTTTTTGATTTGGCTTTCTTTTACATAAACTTTATCGTCTACTTTAAATTCGTGTGGATTGTCACTTACGTGTCTGTCGAATCGCGCTTTCACTTTTTCTTTTTGCAGTTGGGTTTTTGATCGGGCTATTTTGTAGTAATGCGAGATTCTGTTATTCAAATCCCGTATGTACTTCGATATCAGTTCTTCCTGATTGTAAAGTGTTTCAGGGGGGTGACTTGCGGTGTGTCCGAATAATAGCTCGTACGGGGTAAAACCGTGCGTCTTATTTACAGAGTTATTGTAACAAATAACTGCTTATGGTAAAATAGTTAGTGGATGTTCGCTAGGGTTTTCTAATTTATTAGCCCTTATCATTTCCATGAGCGTCGCATGAAATCGCTTGAGTGAGTCGTTGGATTGCGGGTGGTGTACACTAGAATGGGTTAATTTAATGTTGTAAAGAATGCAAAGGTCTTTGAGAAGTCGGTTCTCGAATTCTCGTCCGGAATCGCAGTGTATACGGAGTGTTGGAAATAATAGTGTTAGAAATAGAGAAGAGTATTTGCGACAGATTTCGCGGTTTTATTCGGTATCGCGTACACTTGTGTGAACTTAGTGAGTTCATCCCTAATGGTTAGTGCGTAGTTTTTTGTGGGAATTTCCATAACGTCGATGTTAATGCGCAAGGGGTTCTCGGTGTTTCGGTGATAACTAAAGAGTTATCGAGATTTTTTCGTAGAATTTTTGCTTTCTGACAGGTTTCACAAGCTTTTATGAATTTTTCTACGTCTTTTGTTAGTCCGGTCCAATTATACTTGTTTTTTATTCTGCGTATTGTTTCGTTTATACCGCGGTGGAGGTTGTTTTTTCCGGAATTTTGAGTATTATAGGGATTTGTTCTTCATCGGAGTTCGTTACAATATCTTGACAGATTACTAATTTTATTTCTTTGTCGCTAAAAATAAATGAGAAAATTTCTAGAATGGGCAAGTTCAAGTTATTTTCGACATAATACGTTTTAGATTGATCTATGTCATTTTGGTGTTTCTATATTGTGACAAAGAGTTGCGATATCGCTGACACTGGGTCAAAAGGTAGAGGTACAATATAAGATCTGTTTTTTACTGATTTACTAGAGACCGTGTTAATTTTGTTATTAGAGAAATCGGGATCTTCTTCAAGGATATCTTCTATTACTTTGTAATGAAAATCCTGCAAGTTGTCTTGTTGAAAGAACGTGATTATATTTTTATGATCTTTGTCAAGGAGTTGGTTATTTGAAAATCTAATTTTAGAGTAATCAATTACGGATGTCGTTTGATATAGTTTTTCGAACGTTTCGTACTATTGGACTACTTGTTCAGGCGGTACGTCTTCGTCATCGGGAGTGTTTTCTGGGTCAGGTGGGTTGTCTAAATTTTGTGCATTATTGTGGAACGCTACGCATTTTTGTAAGTAATTGACTTTAATGCGAGATGGGGCGTCCGCGTTTTCGTTAATTTTATCTGGCTTGTATATGATCTCGTAATCATATTCCTCGAGCTTGAGGCGCCAGCGTGCGAGCCTACTACCGGGATCTTTAATAGAAAAGAGCCAAGTCAGTCAGTCGGTGATGAGTTTAAATTTTCGTCTGAAATGTTTCACTGACATACGATAGCTAAAAGCTCTCTTTCGATCGTGGAGTACTTTGTTTCCGATAGCGTACGCGATAGCATTGGTTGTTAGAAGAAAGGTTTCGTCAAAATTTGGGTATATTAAAATAGGGGTTGAAGTTAGTGCAGTTTTCGGTTCTTCGAAAGAATTTTTGCAATTTGAATCGAAATTGAATGGGATATCTTTTTGTAGGAGTTTAGTGAGAGATTTAGACGTTTTCGCAAAATTGGAAATAAAGCGCCTATAGTAACTGGCCAATCCTAAAAAGGATTTAATCTCTTTTTGTGTCTTAGGTTCTGGAAAGTTTCGGATACAGTCAATTTTTGAGGGATTCAGTTTGACTCCGTCTTGGGTAATAAGGTGACCTAGATAAGCTACCCTCTTTCCTTAGAAATTCGCACTTATCTGGCTGGATTTTAAGATTGGCTTTCCTTAACCTTTTAAAGACTTCTGTAAGTCTGGAGATGTGCTCATGAATAGTGGGTGAATATATTATTATGTTTCCATGTACACGAGACAGCGTTCGTTTTGAATGCCTAACAGAATATTGTCCATGACACGCTGAAAGGTGGAAGGTGCGTTCTTTAAGCCAAACGGCATACGAACAAATTCGTAGTGGCCGTTTTCTACGGAAAATGCTGCCTTGGATGTCCCTTTTGTCAATTTCTATCTGGTAAAAACCAGACGCGAGATCTAAAGTGGTGAAGTATTCACACTTTCCTAATTGGTCAAGATCTGAGATGTTGGGTAATGGGTATTTATCGTCGACCGTTAGTTCGTTAAGCTTGCGGTAGTCGATCACGACTCTCCAATTCTGTTTGCCTGAAGCGTCGAGCTTCTTAGGCACAACCCACACTGGGGAGGACCAGGTAATATGGACGGTTGAATTATGCCTTGGTCAAGCATTTCACCGATTTGACGTTTTACCTCATCTTTATGGATCTGAGGGCTCCTGTACGATTTGGTAAAAACGGGTTTGGCATTATTAGTGTTATTGAGTGTTTGTTTTCGTTTGTAAATGTTGGTGAATCGCCTTCTAAGTAGATGTCTGAAAATTTGACAAATAAGTCTACAATGGATTCTCATTCTTCGTCATTAAGGTCTTCAAGACGTAATTGATTTTGAATTTCGCACAGTCTATCTGTAGTATTGCTTTGGAATTTGTTTGAATTAATGTTAGAAATGTTAATGTTACAGGCTAGGTCAAAGTGCGTGATTGGTTCTAGTTTTAAATCCGAAAAATCAATAATTTTTGGAATTGCGTTGGCATTAATTACAGACATAAGAAATTCGTTTTTTTCGTTAATTTTGACTAGGGCATTAGGTAATCTAACCTTTTCTTTTTCTTGAGCTAGCAGTATAGCGTCAGTGCTAGTTAAATTACATTTTAATTTAAAAACTTGTACAGTTCGAGGCTGAATGGAAACTACGTTTTTTATAAAGTTTTCGTTAGTGAGTATTCTTATTGACTAGGGTTTCGTTAAGTTCGTCACCTGCTTTAAACAAAGGAACTGTTTTCTAGTTGGTAATAAGTTTCTTGTTTTTTATGTCTATTACGCAACCGTAATGTTCTAGAAAATCCGATCCGAGTAGTCCGTCAAATTCTATGTCTAAGTTGTAGATGTATACTTTATGAGGATCTCCTACTTTAAATGGAATAAGTTTGGATTCCTTATTAAAATTTTTTCATTAGTTATTCCTTGAATAATGGCATTTTCGGGAAATTTATACGGAAATTTTTCGGCGGTTTTTTCTTTAAAAATCGAGATTCCTGCACCAGTATCAATTAGGAGTTTAAAGGTATTAGTGGCATCTGTGATGTAGTATAGGTTTTTGGATTTGATGGTTAGAAGAAGATTTAAATGAAGTCTTGTTCGGGGAAGTTCAGATTGGGGTTGAAATTGTCTAAATTCATTGATTTGACTTGGGACGTTAGGTCCGAAATCGGGTTGTAATCTTCCAGAGTCATCTCCGGGAACATAGCAGTGCTCTCCTGCGTAAAGGTTTCGGGGTATTGTTTGGCAATTCGGGGGATCGTGAAGAGTTTGGGGGCCTAATTGAAAATCCTGAAAAGTATTAGGATATTGCCTACATTAGGATGTAATGCCTACACAACTATCCAAAGTTCGCAAAATTATTTATTAAAAGTCATATTAAAGAAAGATAGACTATATAGTACAGAACAATTATACAAACCAAATAAAATCTTAAATATAAAAGGTCTTTATATATTAGCAGCAATAATATTCACACATAAAAAATCAAAAGCACCCTTAGAAAATAACATAAATACATACCATCAGACACGATCACAAAGCAAGGAATTATTGAAAGTGCCAAAATACAAAAAAAATGTTTGTCAAAAGTTTGTGAATTTTTATGGTCCTAAACTATATAACTTATTACCCACGGCTCTAGAAAATATGATAATATTAAAAAATTTAATAAAACCGTAAAGAATTATACAATAGATAATATAGATATACTTAGTGCAGTTCTCAAACATTGAATCATTGAAACAATACAGAAATTGTTAAACTATTATCCATACAGCAATAAAATGTTTAAATCCTTACTTGCAACTAGTACAAACAACAAAATTTAAGCAGTTCTACTGTTATTACCATTACTAGTTACATAAGAATAGAATAGTTTTTAGTTTATAGTTTATAGCTAAATAGAGTTAAATAAATATAATCACATTTAAAGCGCAAAACAAGTCCTTGTGACTTAGGCGCCACGTAACCGTAATTGTAAGTTATGCAAATTGTAATTATAATTGTAAGCATGTAATAATGAATTGTACCTTATGCCTGAACTTACAATACAATAAATAAAAAAATTGATATTCTTCTGAGAAATTTTCCTGAGAATCGGATCGATATTCTTGAAATTCTGTGCTGGGATCTTCATAGTATCCCTGGTTTAGATAATTTTCAGTAGGGTAGTTTAAGTGATGTGTTCGGGGCTGATTGTTATTCTGATTAAAATTCGGGTTTGGTTGTATTACAGACGGTCGGGGTTGAAATTGATTTGGTCTGTTGGAGAATTGATTTGAATATACTTAATTTTTTAAAATGTACTGCAGTAAAAAAAATTTTTAAATTTACTTCAATTTTTTTTATGTTTTAGGGGTGTATGTATCCAATAGTCTTTTCTAAATGGACCACCCTGCATGTTTTTACAATTTTGAAATAAAGATCACTTTTTGGATACATTTATACTATTTTGAACAATTTGCACGAAAAATAATTCGAATTTTAGTTATCAATCTAGATGCGAATATGTTAAAATTAATTTTGTTCCAATGTAATTCATATAAAAAATACGAAAACGTCAATATGTCCAATAATATAGATACATTGTTTATTAAGTAGAAATTTCTAATACAAAATAAAAATATATATATACACACACATGTATACAATAAGAACAGCGAGAAATAACAAATACAATAAATTAAAATTAACACTTACATTATAGTTATATATGTACTATTCGATGTAATATCTTTATATTTGCACTACTAACTTAAATAGGGACTACATTTAACAGTTTAACAACTGACGGACCTCATTGTGATGTAAAAACATTTTTGATATATATCATTAGTTTATTTTTGAAAACCGTGATAGAAGAACTTGTTTTAATATAATTTGGCAATTTATTAAACTTATCAAAACCTTTAAATAGCAATAAATTCATGGTACTTTTATAATTAGTTCTAGGTAGAGTGAAATTAAATAGAAAAGATAACATCGTCATAGAATGCGCAGAAACCGAAATCGTTACCACGTGCTCGTTACCTAGGTAACGATCCTATTTTTACGGCCGCATGGGCGTCGCACTGCCTATTATCATTAATATTTAAATAAAAAATGGATGGCACGGCACTGATATTATGCCAACTGTTGTACGCTGTGCGCGAACCCGTGACGTATGTTATCTTTTCTATTTAATTTCACTCTATGTATAGGTTGTTATTATTACGGGTAAAGTGGTAATGTATGTCAGAATGGAGAATAATATAGTTTTGAAAATAGGAAGGTGATAGATTATTTAACATTTTGTATATCAAAATCATAGTAAAGTAATACATCATACAGGGTGCTGTAAACTCATTAAAATCACATTTTTCAAAATGACTCATTTGTTTTAAACATTATGATATGGGCCACTCGGATATTCAGAAAGCTCTATTTAGAAGGGGTTAAACGGTACCAAAAGTTCCGTAATGTGCAATCGTTACCGGCAGGAATGACAATTTTTCTTAAGAAATTTTTGATTTATATCTAACTTCAATTACATTTTTATCGATCCTGTATATTTGTATTAACATTTTATGATATGCAACAAGAATGAGCCAGAGGCCCATTCTGTCTCCTGCGGAGGGTGGTATATCATAAAATATTAACACAAATATACAGGGTTGATCAAAATTTAAATGAAGTTAGATATAAATCATAAATTTCTTAAGAAAAATTGTCATTCCTGCCGGTAACGATTACACATTACGGAACTTTTGGTACCGTTTAACCCCTACTAAACAGAGCTTTCTGAATATCCGGGTGGCCCATATCATAGTATTTAAAACAAATGAGACATTTTTAAAAATGTGATTTTAATGAGTTTACAGCACCCTGTATGATGTATTATTGATCATATTGACGTTTTCGTATTGTTTATATGAATTACATTGGAACAAAATTAATTTTAACATATTCGCAGCTATCTAGATTGATAACTAAAATTCGAATTATTTTTCGTGCAACACTGTATAAATTGTTCAAAATAGTATAAATTTATCCAAAATATGATCTTTATTTGAAAAATGTAAAACATACAGGGTCCATTTAGAAAAGACTATTGGGGCCATTTCCGGTGAAACCGGAAGTGATAAATATAGCGGATGTCTCAAAAAGTTGGAAATCTTACCTAATTTCAACATACAAAATTTCATCCTGATATCTTTAAAAACAAGGAAGTTATAGGGGTGGCCTACTATTCGTTTACACCCGGTATACAATGAATACGTGCCAATAGTTTGCTCCATTTATTTCGCACATACGAATTTCAACCAATTTAATGAAATTTCAAGGTACATAAGTATCCTAATGGTAAGAATAACTAGTAAGGTAGAACCTTAGTGCACAAACCTTATTTGAAATGTTTTTTTGATCGAGTGTGAGTTTTATTAGAAAAAAGGCATGGTGTTTACTAAAAATAGGCCAGGCGACAGGTAAAAAAAAAAAAGCCTCAATAAGGAAATAATTAGTGGAAAGCTGGAAATTGCTTTAATCGCTATATTTGGACCCAGATATTACTCTCCCAAGTTTTCCCCCTCGAGCGAAGTCGGCCTTGGCCCTTCTGGCCCTAAGAAGGTACCATTTTTCGGTTTTTTGAAAATATCTCCCAAACCATCAACTTTATCAACAAAATACCTATTATAAAAAATAATCTAGAGTAAATTTGCTACAAAAAAGTTCTTTACCTTTACCTTTGTCTCTAAAGTGAACCGTTACGATGCTACGACCATTCAAAGTGGAGCCTTTTTCGATTCTTGCGGAAAAGTTATCGAAATCATATGCCATATCAAAGTTTCTACATGTCATAAATATTTGTCAGCATTCCAGGTGCACAAGCTGTTAACTTGTTACAAGTATAACAGCTTTTCAATGTAAACAGCTGTGGCAAAGTACCTACGATTAGTATTATTATTGACTAGTATTGACATAAAATCACTCTTTTCCACACCACCTGGCGGTAAATGGCGCGTTTTTTTGTAAGTGGTGTCCCCAGGAGGCCTAATCCACTGTTCAAATGTCAAAGTTAGTCGATTTTCAACCGTTTTGATGAAAGCTGGCACTCTTGATCGTCTGCCTCAATATCTCCGTCATCGCTTTCATCGTCTGCATCGGTACATTTGTCCGACGTCACAGGGCGCTCAAGATTAACATCGATGTCTCCGTCACAATCATCCATATCATCTTCCTCGGCAGCATTTACACATGACCGTCCCATACAATTCATGCAGATTCTGGAGCATCGGAGGCTCGTTTTCCTGTAACGATGAGCATATCGGCATCTTCTGGAGCTTGTCTGGTTTCGATTCCTTCGCTTTCGAATTTGACGCGCAACAAGGCGATCAATCTTCGTTTGTTTGTGTCATTACACAAAAATTTTGCTTGTGACATAGGTGCCGTCATGGACTCATCAAAAAAAACATTAGCAGCATCATGCTTGTGCGATCGTCGAACACGTTCACCGGACTTGGTACTGCGAGCTGCTGGGTCGTCAGGATACCCATCGAAAATGATGACACTGTTTTTGAAGTATCTTTTGACGTAATTCACATATTTGGCGCTAATGTCGGCAAAAGTATCGGTTTGGTGCCAAATTACACGGTGCAGAAGATATCGATAACTTTTCGCAAGAATCAAAAAGGGCTCCACTTTGAATGGTCGTAGCATCGTAACGGTTCACTTTAGAGACAAACTGTAGCAAATTTACTCTAGATTATTTTTTATAATAGGTATTTTGTTGATAAAGTTGATGGTTTGGGAGATATTTGCAAAAAAACGAAAAATGGTACCTTCTTAGGGCCAGAAGGGCCAACGCCGACTTCGCTTGAGGGGGAAAACTTGGGAGAGTAATATCTGGGTCCACATAAAGCGATTAAAGCAATTTCCAGCTTTTCACTAATTATTTCCTTATTGAACTACCTGTCGTCTGGCCTAAAAGGCATTTTTATGAATAACTTTGTTGGGAACAAAAATTGGACAAAAATGCTAATAACCTTTTCTGTTCCTTAGTAAAAACAGGACAATCTAGCAAAACAATGAACATCCTATCTTAGACGGTTTTAGAGATATAGCTCATTAACCATTTTATCCCTTAAGGGGCATCAAGGGAAAAGGTCGTGTAAATGGGGGTGGGAAGAAACGTCTTAATATTGACAAATGTATATACTAATATTTAAAATGGGTGTTATTCTTTAATCATTAAATTCCCACAAACCCCTATTTGTCATCCTATGCGGATGCACTAACATTTAAATTTAAATTATAATTATTCATTATT